>JAYMTP010002653.1:0-19051 GCA_036897365.1 Geranium brycei
TAAAATGTTTATATTCATTTTATATGTATGCATGCTTCTGGTCACGCACTCATTTCATTGATACGTACGAGATTTTTGAACAAGTTGACCATTTTCATGATCAAAGAAAAACAAATTTCTAGCTCATTTTAACATGTAGCTAGTGATCAACACCTATATATGTTTCTAAATTTCATATCATGTTAGAATTTTTATTTGACTTCTCATCCCGAGTATGGTTATAAATGTGAATCCACTCTAATTGTGTTTTTGTCTTGAGAAATGGAGAATTTTTTACTAAAAGAATTAGGGTTTCGAGGCGATGTAGGTTTAGCGGTAGATGTTACTTGGAATCGGTAAGTCAAAATTATGAGAATATTAACAAAACCAATTCATATTTCTATGAAGTTTCAGTTCATTCAATTGTCAGTCCGGAGTCTCAGAAATCTTAGAGTTCTTTGAGAAACTGTAGCAAAAAGTATCGACAAGAAAATCGTCGGCACACGCCTTAACCACTCGGCCAAAGCGACAATAGCTCGGAAGAGAACATGATTGTTGGGAAATGGATTGAACCAAGGCCCATATGAAGCTAAAAGAAAGCCCAACACAATACATGGGAGGAAAAGATGATAAAGTGTGGAGATGTAGGATATCGCCGTACCTTTCGCATGCTAAGCAAGCGCTCTACCGTCTGAGCTACATCCCCATATGAAAAATGCTCGTGCATGTAACAATCTGTAATGATTTGGAACACTGCAATTTTATAAAATGCAACACCTCTTTTACACAATCCACAAAGTTGGTTAACCCACTCAATAGTGATATGACTCAGAATGTGACTGAAACAGTAATGTGCTGAGGTTTATCAACTCAATTGGAACAAGTTGTTTTTCTTATCTCACCACCCCACAAAACTGGTGGAAGAACAAAATTGGATATTGACAATGGGTACCAGAAACCAATAATACTGATTTAATCAAAGAAAAAATACGACAGTGATACAGACCGGGAATACAGTAGGGCGATTGGAGATCTAATCAGTGGTGTAATCTTGGGCATTACAGCTTGGTCTACTCTTGTTTATCTCGCAATTGAGAAGAATCCCCGGCTTCACTCTCAGGCCGAGTTATACTAGCTTTGGCTGCAGCAACAAATAGAGGATCTGGCTCGTGTTTGTCCATGGGTTCCTTCATTGCCATGCATATGTAGAATACAATGACAATATTGACTGATACGACAGCAAGAAATCCACTCAACAGAGTCAGAGAATAAGGGGACAAATTGGTTGCTCCTGTTCGAATCGACCATCGGTTAGTTACGCGCATAACATTAACCCACTTCAACAACTTGTTCAAATGAACCTCTGAATGCATATAGCCTAAACAATCCATTCTATGTTATAAATTTTAGCAAGCATGTGTAACTGTAAGAGCCAAACATCACCCTAGAACAGTATAGGATCAAGTTTTGTGCATATTGTGATCTACCTCTAGAAGAGTACATCATCAACATTTTGCTGTTTCCCCATATTCAGAACAAATAGAAGAAACATAAAGACGAGAGATAAAAAAAACACAAAAGCAAGACCATGTATCTACTTTGCTTCATGCTTCCCTTAAACTATATAATTTATGCCTCCTCTTTTATACTACGACTCTGTAGTAGCATTACTCTTGCTAATGCTAATTTCACTTCACATTTCTCCGTGTCAAGCATACATAACTGTTGTTCACAACAGAAGTGCAACAAAACTGGTAGCATGAAATAATATGCTATATGAAATACTAGAAGTGAGCTTATGACATACACAACATTGGTCATGTTAATAATCTTAATTAGCTAGGACTAGTTATATATCAATCAACCTGACCCAATTTGAAAAAGACAAGTGCAAGGCACTGTTGAGTACATGTGATAATCAAATCACAAATATGAAATATAGGCATTACGTTTCATACGAGCATTGGACGAGAATTTATGATGCAATGCTTTTGATGTGCATATTTCTAGATTCCTGTGCTTGATAATAAAAACGTACCCTTAAATATTTAGAGTTGGGAAGCTTACCAGGAAACAAGTTATATTTAAAACCATATAGAATGGCAACTGGAACTATCCACATAAACATTGATGCAACAATGAACTTTTCCATCACTCGAACCATAATGACCTTCAATCTACAAAGGAAGACATTATCAAGTCACAAACTGTATCCAAGCATTACAATTAAACTTTTGGCCAAGTTAGACTTGGTTGTAGGCACCATTTGTATGTGAGACAGAGAGACAGCTCATTAAATCAAATCATACATTTGATCCCAAAAAAATACCTCTAAGGCATCAACTACATGTTAGATGAATTGCAAAAGTATATCAAATCAACTCTACTACAATCTCTCCTTTTAAATCAATGAAGAAATCAGTGAATCTCACTGGTTCACATGTATAACAACCAAACAAAAGACAAAAACAATTGGACGATGCGATTTGACAAAGTTTGGCATGCATGAGTTCTTCACTTCATTGAATGCGCAATTGCAGAGCCAATTCATATGCATCAGAGTTTAGCAACAATATATCCTATTAAGTCCCGTTGCTAAACGAAGTATAAACCACTTTTGACTTCATTCTATGAGGTTCATTTCATTCAGAGAATCAGAAAGAATTTGTACTGCTTTTTAGAACTAGTTCAGCAGGAACACCAAAAAAACACATAAGCTAGTTTTGAATGTTAGGTAAAATAAAATAGTTATTTCAAGGCGACTACCCAAGGGGGATTACAATTGAAACTTTGAAAGAAACACAATTCATTCCTCCTCCTAATATGTATACACCATCCGCTACCATACAAATCCGAGAAAGAAAGTTTAGCGTATTCAACAACATTTCCAGAATTTAACACCCATTTATATAATTTTAAGTAATGTCTGAACAATATCACAAAAATCTTAAAATCAGTCATAACAAGCCAAGACTTCACAAAGTCAGCAACCACAGTAATGACTAATGACTACACCACAGCAACAACCACAGCAACAATCTCCTGGATCTGAACTGCACCACTGAACCACACACACAACTGCAACAAACTGATTGTATTGTAGAAGATAGAGTGCAAGTCTGCAATCAAACACCAAAATTCTATATTTGTAGCTTCCTACAAACACAGTTTCTGGGACAGTCACTAAATCCATGAGTTGGGAACCATTTTGTTTACATTTTCAAGATACTTCTGAATCCAGAACACCCAATACTCAATACAATGAAATTAAACAACCCAATCAGACAATTCAACAAACAGATTAAGTGCAAAGGATAGAAAGTCCTGGAAACACCTACCCAAGACTTAAAACATATAATTACCCAATGAGTAGAGACAAATACAATTGATTTCACAATCATGAAAAGAATCGATGAAGATTAATGAAACCCAGATTGATAGGAATGAAAAGAAATAAGCAAATCATAGCAGAGCTTACTGATTTGGAGTGGATTTTCTGGGTTGAGAGCTGAATTAAACTCGACCTGCCTGAGTGAACTCGGTCGCCGGAGGAGATGCAGTTTCAGAGTTGGACGGTCCAGAGGGCCAGCAACTTGGGCCTTATATCATCAAACCTAAACTATATTGGACTTATTATTCGTAGGCCCACTTTTTAGGATATTTATTTTACTTCGTCTTAGCCCCTCAAAAGAATTGGGTCGGCCCTGCTACCATCTAGTTAGAAAGATTTCAAGAATTTTTTTTTATATATAAACGAAAAGAAATGTCTTTGGAGGACTTGATTGTTAGACTTGGTATCGAGGAAGACAACAAAGAAGCCATCGAAAAATTCTCTAATATTGCCAGTCAATTTGTGGCGAGGAAAAATGTTGAGAAGGTCAGAATGGACTCTAAAAAGAGTAAGAAGTCTCAAGAAAGATCTAAGCTAGGACCTAAAGGTGGCATTGCTAAAAAACCCAAGTTTAATGGGAAGTGCTATAACTGTAACAAACCCATGTACATGTCTTTCGAGTGAAGGCTCTTGAGGAAGGTCAAGCCAAATGAAGGTAACATTGTGGAGACCATTACAAAAGATGTGTCTAACATTAACATGTGTACAATAATTTTGAAGGTCAAACTGGTTGACTCAACCCCAAGGGAATAGTGGCTTCATACTGGTGCCACACATCATGATTCCTTTACCAACTAATTCCCTGGACTGGACATAAGCTTTTTATGGAAAATTATGCTACTTCCAAAATCAAGGGAACATGTATGGTGATTCTGAAAATGACTTCCGGGAAGCACGTAACACTACGATATGGTCTCTATGTGTCAGACATTCGTAAGAACCTTGTATAGGAAAGCAGCATAGATGCACATGACTTTACGATGATTTTTTATTCTGAAAATTTTGTATTAAGAGTGAGATGTTTGTGAGAAGGGGACAATGTTTCCAATGTGTTGTAGGTAAATTGTATTGAGTTACATTCACTGGTAACTAAATGAAGAGAGTATTGAAGTAACTTCTTGCCTACATATCCATTCACACTAAAGTAAAAACACAGGCTACATATAAATGCTAAAGAATGGCATTACTAAATTTACATTTAGGCATTCTCTGGTAATTGAGATCAAGATCATACCTAAGCTATAATACATAGACCCTTAATTGGCATATGTGCCCGACAGCAGCAGATTGATTGTCTTATGATACAATTGACAAATATTTATTGATATACTAAAACTGTCTGTCTCTGTACAATAATGACCTGACCTAGCCTAACAAATTTACATATGGGTCTCTAAAAATGCCAGTATTGCCATCCCAGCAGCCCAAACATCATCTTCCAACACATGCTCTTCAGGGGAGTGGCTGATGCCGCCGCGGCAACGAACAAACAACATTCCCACCTGTTTGTTCACATCATAATATAAGTTGCATTCTCTGGATCATCGTGTTTGTGCAGATAAATATAAATAATGATAAATACCTTGGTTAGATGTGACATGGCCATTGCATCGTGCCCTGCTCCGCTCATTAGCACCGGAACTTCCTGCTCAACCTCACCTGTCATTCTCTTGAGTGCACCATAAGCTGCAGACTTTAGCTGTGAACTCAATTCAGAATCACACATCACTGCATTTGCGTCATGCTGCAACAATCATTCCCACGACATGTTAAACCATTGTGCTACCAGTTAATACCATGAAATGCTATTGCTATTGCAATTGCATGATGTGGTTCGGACTCAAGTACCTTTCGCTCAATGTTGCAAGAAACAGAACGCCTGTCACATATTTGATACATCTGGTTGGATAGCTCGTAAAGTACAGCCTCGCGTCCAAGGTCATCCATGGTGCGCATATCCACGGTGAATGTGACCTGAACTCCAAAAGGTCATTACCACAGCAGACAGACAGTTGTACTTGATCAGTCATCAAAACACAAGATATTTCCAATTTTGTTATCAAGATCAGTAGTGCAAAGAGTTATTTCTTGCCTGGCCTGGAATGACATTACTAGCACTTGGCCAGGTTGATATCTCTCCAACTGTGCACACCAGGGAAGTAGAAAGTGATTCCAATGCTATATTGTTGAACCGACCATTGCGAGACAGAAAATCCTCTGGATGTTTGCAAAGACTTTCCAACAAAACAATTGCTTCAGCAGCAGCTACCATAGGATCCTGACGCATAGACATTGGAACTGTCCCAGCATGTCCCTGTGAACCCTTGATTGTTACCTGCAAAGTGAATGGATATGCTGGTTAAATAAAACTTCTTTTCACTAAAACTCAGAATACAGATATTGGTTTTCTGTGTTGCAAGCTTTTAGTTTGGATACACAAAATGATTGTCTTTTCATGTTACCAAGTAAAATTGAAATGAATACGTGAGAATGAGATATATATACCTTTAATCGTGTCTGCCCAGCTATGCCTTTCACCACACCAAAAGGAAAACCAACCCATTCTAGGACTGGTCCTTGTTCGATGTGAACCTGAAGATGGACGCAGTAAAGGATTAGAACTTAGCGCTGAGATCATTTCAGTTAGAGAACCGAAATAGGTGCATTACAAAGCATAATAAAATAGTCTCTCATAATAAACAAATATACCTCAACATAACCCCAAACAGATGCAGGGTCATACTTGAGCTTTAAAAATTCTTCCTCTGAAGTTTGTATGGAGCCCTCCTTAAGAGCATTTTGAACTGTCACGCCACTGGAAAAAATGACAGTTTAGAATACTAATTGCAACTGTATCACAGGTAACCATATAACATGAGTTACTGGTGAAACCTCTTATCAGTGATCTGCAATGCTGAAACTGGTAAAATTCCGGCTATGGCAGCACTACCTAAAAAGGTAGACTGGAACCTAACTCCTTCCTCATCACTAAACGCAATCACCTGCAAGACTCGAGTTAGGACAAAAGAATTTTCTTCAAAAACAAATTAATATAGAATCAAGCCATGAGAAACCACCAATGTCAATATGATATATCATCGAAGAACATTAATTACACTGTACAGAATAAAGCCTGGAGGCTGATAATATCACTAACCTCAACTGGCCTTTTCAGTTTTGCCAAAGTACCATTAAGATTCAAAACCTTTAGAGCCGATATTGCACAAACTATACCCAACGCCCCGTCAAACATCCCAGCATCCACAACAGTGTCCTTTATAAAACAGAGAACCATCAATTATCAGCACCAATGCATCCATCACCCACCACTCAAATGCAACACACACAGAAAGAACAAAACAATAGCACTTGAATTAGACAAAGAGATATGAAGTGAAGTACCAAATGAGAACCAATCAACAGCGCCTTGGCACTTGGATTCATCCCGTCAACCCGACCATGGAAATTCCCCATAGGGTCCACCCACCTGAGAACCAGCACATACATCAGTTAAGCTCCCAAAACACTGTCAAGATGCGTAAAATGGTTGAAAGCGCTTACGTTCTCAAACCAGCATCCTCCATCCATTTTCGAATCAAGCTCCCTGCCCTGACTGAAGCCGTGCTCAAGAACGTCCTCTCTAGATACCCATCAGCATCACTCACCTACCAAATCAAAAAAAAAACAATCTTCACAATTGTTTTTATGTACAAGAACTACTGCACCACCTAGACATTATTTCAGAAGTGCCAATGATAGCAAAGGGACTTTGGTAGGGCCTCAACACGACACAAGCACAAATTGACATTAACGAATAAACTCTAATCCCACTTGAACTACCAATAATAAAGAAGATAAGAGATCTATGGTGTAAATGGGTACCCTAAAACATTTGCATAAGAAATTAAGTGGACTTAAATCAGAAAATCCAAAACTAGGTGAGACCTCATTAGTGTTGGATTGTAATTAATTCAAAAATCATACAGATGATCCAATACATTAGCAATAATAAATCAAACTAACAAACCTTCCCAAGCTGATAAAGCCTTGCGACAGCTTCGTCCCCGAGGATCTCCCGATACAAATCGCTCCTAGGGCTCTCCGTCCCATCGTCTTGACTACCTAAACAAACGACAGATTCGCATCGATTACGCTCTTTGCTCATCAGCAAACACAAATCGATCCAGAAAAGATTGAAAACAACATCGAATACCAGAAATTACGAGAACCGGAAGGAGGAGGAGGAGGAGAAATGAGATTGAGGTGGTGACCGCCATGGCTGCTCTGTGCTAAAGCTTGGCGAAAGCAAAAGCAGCCACGCAATCTGAGAATCGGTGAAATCACAGCCTCTCTTCTTCTTCTATAAATACCCGGTGAAATGAAATGTAAATGGCTCGTGAGTCGTGACTGTGTAAGGTGCATGCCAGCAACGTGATCCGTACACGTGGACGCATCCCCTGGTGGATCGTCGGGGGTCCCAGGTGACGTGTCAGGCACTGCATGCGCTGATTGGCCCTTTGCTTCTTGATGGGAATATACAGTATCAGCCCCTTTTTGTCATAACGTGTTAGTGGTAAAATGGTAAATAAAGGAAGAATCGCACGACGAGTGATTCCATATCGCGGCAAGGCTGCAACTGGGTGCGGTTCGGTTCGGTTCTATATCGATCGCACACAAACAAAATTTGCGGGTCCCTTTGTTTTACCGCCTTTTTGGAATTTCGGCCATTTTCAGATCTAATATTTCGGGTGTATTTTGTTTTCTTTATACATATATAATAATAATAATAATAATAATAATAATAATGCTCAAATTATAGAGCCCGCATTAATATACTTTATATTTTACGTAAGTTGTAATAATTATTAATGTAAAAAAATGGTTGTAAATTAATTTCACGAAGAAATTATTTTGATCGATTGTTAGAGTCTCATATCTGAAAGATGTGAATTTATTTATCAGTTTATATAACAACTTGAGTCTTCACCTATAAGTTTAATCTTTTAGTTGGGTTGGACTTCTGATGTGGTATCAGAGTTTGGTACTATCTTGAACGTGCTCTGGGTTTTACATTTTTAAGTGTCGTTATTATTACTACGTCAATGGCATCATTTCCATTTCTCTCTCTATTCACATGTTTACCGCAACAACCCACAATTTTTTCATTCACTGCAACCTGAGATTGGTTCGACCCGTTCGACGACCCTCCCGAGGTTGACCAAGGGATGGCGCGGGTGAGTGAATGGCACGACAACATCCCTTAATTATTTCGTTTCTAGGATAGTTGCACAACAGTTAATGGTGTGCTTTACACTTTTTGCAAGCTATTATTAACGTGTGATATTTCATATTTGAATAAATATTTTAGATAATTACACACAATTTAAAGCTGTCAAAAAAACAAATTAAAATATTAACTTTTAAGTTGACGCTGACAACTTAAAAAACATACGATTAGTTTTCACAATCATCTTTTGGAATAATGTCGGTGGCATAATAAATTAAGTTTTAAATATTATATTAAAATTGTAAGTAACTTATGTTTTGAATTGATAGAAATTTAAAATATTTATTAAATAAGAACAAAATTATTATTTTTGCAATACGATGACTATTATGGCAATATTATCAACATTTCTCATTTATTAAAAACATCGCTCATACACTAATTTAATAAATAGCATGTTATTATAATTAATAATGGTATGATAATGTAGTGGAGTCAAATCAAAGTTAGACTCGTTTCTTACCTCTCTACTCTGGTCGTGCAAAAGCCATTATTTAGGGGTGGGCCGCTCGATCAAACGCCCTTTTGAACCAACTTGATTCTGATTTCTGAATTATAAGGACTCTATTACCTAATTAAATAATTTCTCATATACTACCAATCAACATTCTTTCATCACCTAATAATCATCACCGGCCGGGTCCATTGAAACATTATATTTCTTCCAAATTTATCTGAAAATTAAAATTGATACTTATTTGAATTATTATAGTTTGTAAGAGTAAAATTACACTTGAAATAAGTCTCATAAAAAGTAAATTGTCTTTTGATATTATTTGCATGCACAACTATAAAGATGCATCAACCATATTCAGCTACCAAACATAATGACAAGACAATATCCCTGCCAAAAACACAATTAGAATCGAACAACATAACTCTTGTAAGAGGATGAGCTACTTTATTCTCTGATCGCCTTACAAAGTTTATTGACAGTAGTCAACAACGGCAACAAGTTCCTACGGTCGAGTAAAATAAAATCAATGAGAGAGCAAATTGTTCACTGCTCAAACTCAAACCACACTCAAACAATCTGGTTCAAATATATTTGACCCCGTCACTCCAACCATCCTAGCGCATCTCTGGCCCCATCATTTCCACCATCTCCGGGTCCGTAATGCCGATTCCATACTTGATTAGACCCTATTATGTGGAGGCACCATCCCGAGACTAAATATTCGATGTGCAACGTGATTTAAATGTATTATTTTCGTTGGACATTTAGTCAATTCAATAAGTAAAATATCTAGTAATAAAGAATTAGTATCTTTAAAAGTGAGATTCAAACATTTTTCAGTTTTTTTAAATACCACAATTTGTGGATACATCGATATTAATAAATAAACAAAGAGTGATTTATATGATAACAATTAAAATATTAGTCGACACGGCCACAGAATCCCCCGTCAAGGGATATGGAGATATGAAGATCTCTACGCAGACAGACTTTATTTTAGGAAACAAAGATTACATGTTGGCATTTTTATGGGTGACTACCTATTACATTTCATATACGTTATGATATTATGACCCAACTGATTTCGGACACTAACAACAACAATTTAAGTGGACGGCGACTTTAATATTGTTCGAGATCCGTCTGATCATGGTTCTTGTTAGAGTACCTCATCTACAATATGTGAATCTGTTAACCAACTTAAATAACAGTTTAGGTATCCACTATCAGCTTGAACTTTTAGGTGGGCTGAGTTTCTGACATTGTATTTCAGGTTGGTCTGTTTTGGACGTGACCTCTACATGTCATTTGTTTCGATACTAAGACCCATAGACTGGAGATCGTCCATGCACCTCCGCTTGTATGTTTTCACGTGCCTCTGAACCCGACTCGCATGTGAAAGGGGGTGTTAGAGTACCACATCTGAACAAAATATGTGAATCTGTTCACCAGCTTAAATAACAACCTGAGCCTCCACCTATTAGTTTGAGCTTTTAGGTAGGTTGGCCTTATGATATTTCTCCATTGAGACAATCTCCGGTCTACCTTGGTCCGCGGTATTTGAGCTTTGATTATTTTTAAGGTGCTTATATGCATGTTTCATCGTTTGTGCCATTTTTCTCTGTTTTTTTTTCAAAAGACTTCTCTTTGATAAAAATTTTCTTTGTCGCTTATAAAAAATTATTTACATATCAAACTACACAAATGAAAATATAAAAAGTTTAAGAAAAGTAAGTCTAAGATGTCAACCTTTAATTTCATATTAATATGAATATTATTTTATTGGGAAAATTCCAGATAACCCCCATTAAGTATACGCGAGTCTCACATGAACCCCGTTAAGTATAAAATCAATCTGAGAGATGCCTTAAGTATCAAAAAGTCCCACTAAACCCTTTTCCGTTAACTTTTTTAAAAATTCTGTTAAGTTTTGTGAAATGACGAAAATACCCTTGTATCTGAAAAATTAAAATAAATAAATAAAAACGATTTGAACTTTTTTTTTCTATTTTTTTTACAAAAACAAAGAATAAAAAAATATTTTAGTAGTAGTTTTTTTTATAAAAAACGATGTTTAAAAATAAATTTTTATTTTTAATTTTTTTTTACAAAAAGAACTTTTTAAAAATTATTTTTACCACTAACAAAATTTTATTCTTTATTTTGTACAACGAGAAAATTATAAAAAAAAGTGCAAAATCATTTTTACTTGTTTATTTTAATTTTTCAGATACAAGGGTATTTTCGTCATTTCACAAAAAACTTAACAGAATTTTTTAAAAAATTAACGGAAAAGGGTAAAGTGAGACTTTTTGATATTTAGGACATCTCTCAGATTGATTTTATACTTAAGGAGGTTCATGTGAAACTCGCGTATAGTTAAGGAGGGTTATCTGAAATTTTTCTTATTTTATCTATTGAGTTTAAATTTATATGTAAAGGTAAATCATATGATCTATTTGTATATAAGATTCCTCCAAAATATGTGCATGTTATAATTTCATCCATCTTTTCAAAAACATTTTCATAGATCTTTGCATTTTTAAAAGTAGATCTTCATCAACCATACACGAACTTATTTTTTTAGAGAGAAAAAAAGAATCTTTGTCAGGAAATGGTAATAGAAAAACAATAAAAGATACGTATTGAAAGTGAATGCGAGCTGATGCAGAAAGGTGTGCGTAGGATACCAAATTGCACTGTCTTTTTCTGAAGATTCATTTACCTACTTCTCCAATTAATATAATATATTTCATTATTTTATTTTAGTTAATAAGAAAATCATGGAGTGCGTGGCAGCAGAGAATCCCTCAGCAGCTGGAGCTCGTTAATCAACACGTACCATTTTCTTTATTATTTTAATTTTGGAACTGAGTGTGTTTAAAACGAATTTATTTTTATTTAAGAGTCCAACACGAGATCTATTTTATTACCATAGCTTATTTGTTTGTCGGTTATCAGATTATTAAATTTCAAATACGGAAAAAAAAATTATTCCCTTCAATTTTAAAATAAGTACCATGAAACCTCTCTAAATTAATATTATTCGGACCATAATATTTTATTAATTTCTAATATATTTATTAATTGAAAGATACTATTCCAAAATTTGAAATTAGTTTAAATTATAAAATAAACAATTTAGACTAGTTCACTTCTAAAAAAAAGTATTGAACTATAAGGTCATGATTAATGATTTCAGATGTTACAATAATACATGTGTCAATAACCTATTGAATTATTGGAATAACAATGATACATGTTCATAGATTTATAACTAAATTGTGAGTATTATTTTTGAACATAATGATTTGAAGTTGAAGACGTTTATAACAATAAGTTACAAGTTAAAGTTACAGGTAAGAAAATACTTATCATGTTTAGAATTATTCACAATTCTTTTGGTATATTACGAGAAACACATTATTAGAAATTTTGGTTGCGTTTAAAAAAAAGGGTTAGAAAATAGTACTAACGTTCAAGCCTGAGTAGAACACTTTTTTCACGAGCCAAACCCTAGTAAACTAAGGCTCAATTCAGCTCGTTAACACCCCTACCTTGAACCTCTCGAAAACATAGTATCTATGATATCTCCTATCTAACGGGGCAGGAACGGAATCACACCCGATTGCCATCTATGCTGGGCAGTTCTTGATTTTATATTCATTGAGCATGTATGCTGAAAATTTGAAGACTTGCTAACTCCTAGAGAGAGCAATCAACAAAGCTGATGATACAACAAGCTACATTTTACATTGAATGGGATCGTAGAAGTACTTGTACAGCACAGTTGGTGCGTACCACAAATGAACAGAAATGTAAGAAAAAAAACTAGGAAAAATATGTTCCATCACACACTCATTTAACCCATTTCATTTCTCTTCCTATAAAATATTTCTCTATTTCCAATTCCAATTCCTACTCTACAGTTATTTGCAGTATTGTAGTGAGTCTGGGTTTTTTGTACCTTCTAAGAAGCAGAGAAGAGCACACCACACTTACAGACGAGAGAGCCATGCACGCTCCGGCCACCCATGGGGGCAATATTATCCCAAGCGACGGAAAGAGAGCCCCTGCAGCAACTGGGATTGCCGTCACATTGTAAGCCATGGCAAACACGTAATTGAGTCTTATTCGTGCAAAAGTCTTTCTCGAGAGGTCAATGGCTGTGATGACGTCTTCCAGGTTATTCCTCATCAGCACGTAGTCGGCTGCTTCTATGGCGATATCTGTACCTGCCCCGATTGCCATGCCAATATCTGCTGCAGCTAGTGCCGGAGAGTCATTGATACCGTCGCCCACCATGGCCACTATGTTCCCTCCTTTTTGAAATGATCGAACCACATCAGCTTTTCCGGCTGGCATTACCTCTGCCCTCACGTCCTGGATGCCAACCTGATAATAACCGGAAATTAATGAGTGAGTAGAAAATAAACGAATCACTCGTGAAGTATATGTACATGTATAAAGATATACAGACCTCCTTAGCTACAGCTCGAGCTGTTCTCCAATTGTCCCCGGTGACCATGACTGGTTCGACTCCCATTTTCTGAAGACCTTCCACAACAACTGCAGCTTCTCTCTTGAGCGGGTCCGCAATCCCCAAAGCACCGGTTAAGATATCATCATATGCAACAAGTATGCCAGTATTGGCGCTTTCTTCCAGTTCTACAACAAAATTTTCTACACTGGATGGAATGGCGATTCCATTTTCAGCCAGTAATTTCCGGTTACCAATCTGTTCAGGTTAATATCATCACTAATCAGTTGACTACCAAATATAAAATGGAGACAATTTTTTTCTGTCCCAGCGTCACTAAATCTAGATAAACGTTTTTACTGTTGTCTATTTCAAAATCTTACCAAAACCCGCTTGCCATTGATAAAGCATTGGATGCCTCTTCCTGGTAGAGCAGAGAAATCAGAGACATCGAGAAGCCATCCAGGAATTAATGACTCCTTGTGATTTTCAGAATTGTTGGTTGAAGAAGGCTCCTCAAAGAAATGAAAATGACGGGCATATTCGACTATTGCTTTTGCCAGTGGATGTTCACTGCTAGCCTAAGTAAATCAAAAGACAACATCAATGATTCTTCCATTGCGAATGCCCGAAGCAAAATAGAAACATAACAATTTAAGACAAGATAATGTTACCTCTGCAGATGCCACCAATGTCAGGAACTCTCCACGATCCATTCCTGTGAAGACTTTTACGGTAGTAACAATGGCTTTTCCCTGGGTCAGGGTGCCAGTTTTATCAAATATCACATACTTGATTTTTTCCGCCCTTTCCAAGGCATCCCCTCCTTTTATGAGCACTCCATTGCTGGCCCCAACGCCAGTCGCAACCATAACAGCAGTCGGAGTTGCCAGTCCAAGTGCACAGGGGCATGCAACGACCACAACTGATATTGAAAACATGAGGGAGAAAACAAAGTAATTTCCATTCTCCGGTAACCATTCTTTTGGGTAAGCTCCAAGAACTCCAGATATATACCTATAGAAAATTAATAAAGTTATATAATCACTTAGGAGGAATCAACCTTCATAGAGCACCTCTAGTCTTTTCAACTTACCATCCCAGTAATGTCAACAATGACAAAGCAACAACAGCGGGAACAAAAATGCTCGCAACCTGCAACCCAATAGCCACCAAGATAAGAAATGAGCCCTAAATTGAAAAAAATTACTCGAGCAATCAATGATTCAAGATATTCGATAGAAAAATCTGATTCCAATATTTTACATAGATAATATAGTATGTGCGTTCTCTTCATTAAATTTTCAATAGGTATTAGGCAGTTTAGTAGCTTTACTATCTCTAATGTGCTATCGTTTCGAGTCATGGGTCATATTTCTCCTTTCTCTCACCCACTTGTTATCAACGGAGCTACTCAATGTTTTACAATGAAAAAATATGTAATCCTAAAACACTAAACCAATAATTACCAAAACAACATGAGTGAGGAATATATATAAACGGTTTTGCTGCATTTAGAATACTTACAAAATCAGCAAATTTCTGAATAGGAGCTTTGGACATTTGGGCTGTCTCAACCAAACTAATTATCTGACTCAAAACAGTGTCAGATCCTACTTTGGTGGCTTGTATATGAAGAACGCCATGCGAATTTATCGTTCCCCCAATGACAACTGAATCAATTTCCTTTAGCACAGGTACCGATTCACCCGTTACCATGCTTTCGTTAACATAACTTGAGCCCCATACAACCACCCCATCAACAGGAACCTTTGTACCAGGAATAACCTTTAAGATGTCCCTGGGCTGAATAAGCAAAGCATCGATTTCTCTTTCATCAATATACTTTCCACCTAGAAACCAGTGATATTAAAACAGATTAATAATTCATCGCTCGTAAGCTTACCATTTGCCATAAGTGTTATCCTAAACAATGTTACAAAAGATATGTTATAAATACTTACCTTTGTCCTTTACAAGCAACAATGCTGTCGCTGGAGAAAGTTCTACTAGCTTCTTTATGGCACCCGATGTTTTTCCCTTTGCAAGACTTTCCAAATACTTCCCCAATAACACAAACGTTATCAGCATGGAACTTGTTTCAAAGTATGTTGGAGACCAAAATCCAGTCATTGCACCATATAGAAGTGCGCACACAGAATAGAAATAAGAAGCAGAAGTTCCCAAAGCAACCAGCACGTCCATGTTAGTTGAACCATTTCGGAGTGCTCTGCCAGCTGCAACATAGAAACGCTTTCCAATAACAAACTGAACAACACTCACCAATGCCCATTTCAACCAATCACCCATTTCAAAGGGTCCACATCGCCAGAGCAATAAGGAATACACCAAAGGTATGTGAGGACAAACTACTCGTATGAGGAAGACAGGAATCTGAAACCAGTTGTAAGACGTGCTAACAATCAATCGAAATGATAACAAATTGAAGTGTCAGCAAATGAGAGCTATTAAATAAGCTTAATATGTGTTATAGAAATTGTGAACCCATAACTAAATTATATCGAGCGGGTCAAAGTGTTAAGAATTTATTTTCTTCTGGAGTGTCATTTGCCATAGTGACGATGCTTCTCTTTCACTACGATACTTGAAAATATTATGTGAACAACCACATGCAAATGGGTATTACTTTCAATACTGTACTGAATTCCGAATAAAACAATGATATAGGGGATGGCATTCAGTCACTAACTAATTAACCGCAATAGTGGGGAAACATGTATAGTACAGCACCTTATCTATCAAATTAGACTGAAGCTATTGCGATTTTGTGTAGAAAGATGAAAAGGGTTACATGCTTCAAAAGTATAAGTAAGAAAATACTCACACTAAATAATAGGCTGGAAATGAAAAGTCGAAACATAGTTGAGGCTTCTTCAGCATCTTTAGAGGTCATTCTTGTATATGGATTCCTCACGTGTAATTTAAACTGTCCATTGCTTCCTCCTTCAATCCCATCCACTAAGGATCTAGAACTGACAACCTCGGGATCAAACACAACTTCTAAGTCACTTGAAATTCGGTCATATCTAAATTGTTTCACTCCTTTTGAGTTGATAAGTATTGCTTCTAAAATTTGTGCATCAATCTCACCGAATATCCCAGTAACCCCAAGTAAGATTTTATCCTGCTCGTTACTTTGTAAAAATGAAGCTTCAAAACCAGCATCCTCAATTGCATTGACTATATCATCTTTACTAATTACAGTAGGATCATACTCAACTTCACCTAATGAAGTAGCCAATGCAACTACTGCCTTTTTTACACCAGGAAGATTTCCCAAAATCCCTTCAACAGAGTTCACACAGGCTGCACATGTCATCCCTCCTATAGTAAACTGTCCAGATAGGGTTGCATGAGGCTTTGCACCCGACGTACTGGGTTCAGGAAGTATTTCCGCATCAAACCCAGCATCTTCAATTGCGGATGTGATTTCTTCATCCTGAATTAGGAGAGTTATGATATACATTAGTAGAAGTCTCACATGGTCAGCACTGAGATGGCAAAGAGTTCTAAACCCATATTAAGCAGTGATTGAATAATGAACATATAATGGCTAACATGACAGTTGCGTCGGGCAACAACTCAATCAATTGATTCTAGCTTTCACACACAGAACACCAAGAGACTTTATGGCAGCATATATGATGCACAACAATGACGCATGGCTTTAAAAATTATATCTTTAAAACCCTCAAAATTAACTAAAGTAAGATCCCCAGTCTTATAATATACAAGAACAACAATCACTTACCTAGGTTCTACTTTGGTTCTACATTTTAGAACTACAAACTGAAACATTTAATGATAGACAGGTCTACATGATTAAGTTGAAACATCTGAAGACCTATACTTCAGCAACTGCTCTGATATTGATCCAGAATCAATTATTACTCCAATTACCAATCATTTTTACGAAACGTTTCCCCCATGGCACTAGTACAACTAGACAATGCTATTTCCCTACTTATGAATATACAGAAATCTGAACCCTCTTTGGGGTTTGGCAACAACTTGTGGGGTAGAGAGGAGCTACCATATAGACTAGCAGTAAATAATTGCACTCAAATATGTAGGGAAGCATAAACCATAAATTAATCTTTATGGTATTTCAATTTAAGACTACAGAGAAAGAGAGAGACCATCATGGATGCAATAATATCTGGAAAAGGGGTAAATGGGTTTCAACAAGTCACTTTATCCTGACATAGTGATGCTAATCATGAATGCGACACCAAACAAACAAAGAAACTGGCCCATTAACCAATGATGCTTAGAATTCTGGAACATCAATAATAACAGATTGCAGTGGAGAGAAACACCAAAACATGAATGCAATCCTCCATTCAACTGCATTGGCATACAAGTACAAGATCACTACAGCAACAACCAATCAAAACACCCCTAAATTACAAATATAGATTATCAAGAAACATACAGTCATAAACACACAAAGACACTACCAAATGCCAACAGCTTGGAAGACAAAACAACTGCTGTAGCTTCAGCGTATCAAATATTTCCAGTTGATAACATCAAACATAATAGTATAAACCTCTAACCATCCAAAATCAACACCCCCACAAAATAAAAACCCAATTCCTTTTAGCTAGATTAGACTTACTGACAGTGGAAAACAAGGGAAAAAAATCCCAACAAATCTAATCCCACGAGTAACAGTAGAAACATACAGTGATCAAACATAAGGACCAGAATTCAGAACCAAAATCGAATTTTGAGCAAACCCAAAGCGACTAACCGTGACCAATCTGGGATCGAAAGCAATATCGGCCCTGTTCTGCAGCAGGGCGACGGAAGCGCGCAACACGCCATTAACGCTCCCGAGAGCAGCTTCGACGGAATTGGAGCAAGCTGCACAGGTCATCCCAGTGACCCTCACCTGAATTCTCCTGATGCCCTCCTCCTCCTCCTTCAATCCTCCGCCTTCGTAAGAGTCGAGGAGCCGCACGTCTTCAAGGTCGGCGTCGGCGTCGGCGACACAAGTCAATTGAAGGTCTCTGGTTCTCGGAGCCATTGGATCAGTACCCAGAACAAGAGCAATTACCAGAGACAGAGAGATTGAGAGAAGAAAGCAAAATTAAATTTATAGTGTTGGAGACGGAGGAGACTTTCTGGTACTGGGATTGGGTGACTTTTTCATTTCCTGTTTTGCCCTTCGAACTATTTGTAGTTTTTTTATTGCGAATACGTTTAATTTAATTAAGAAGAAAATGCATGTTTGGAAGGAATTTAGTTTAATAGATTATAGATTATAAAATGCTAAGTTTCCACGAACTCGAAATTGTGGATAACTTGTGAGTAATTCTATTTATTTATTTATTTATTATATATTGTTTAGACTTAATCATCATGTGATTTACATACTTATTTTTTTAATAGAAAGAGGATTAATATGTTGAAAAATGTTAGGGACATATA
>JAYMTP010002654.1:0-19047 GCA_036897365.1 Geranium brycei
CCGCCGCCTCACTTCCACCACCACCCTCCTCCTCCGCCGCCTCCCCACCACCACCACCCTCCGCCGCCGCCGTTCGACCCGTACCGGCCGCCTCCGCCGTGGCACCGCCCTCCTCCGCCGTATTAGCTGATACTCTTTAGACTTCAGTTTTTAATTTCGGTTGTGACCTTAAATTTGTACACTACATATTTAAGGTTCCTATGTACTATGTTTGTTTGATGCTACTTACAATGTTGCAATAATAATAATATAGTAATACAAGACATGTTTTTATGCAATATACTTTATTTATCAATTATCCGACACCGATTTTTACATCATTAAATTAAGGTATAGACTCTTTTTTAATGAATTTTGAATAAAATTCAATCAATATATTAAAAGTTCAATAAGATGATTTATTATTAGTAATAACATATATAAGTTTGGGATAACAAAAATTTGAAGGATTTACTATCTACAAAAGTAACAATACTCACAATGCTATGTTTATTTGGAGACAAAAATATGATATTCCCAATTTAACAATGTAAAAAACGACAATTAGTATAATTAATTAGACAAGTTGAAAATTTATAAGACTGTCTCCAAGTAAAAATATATGATATTAAATATTGTGTTCAAATTTTGATAAAATTTTAACTAAATAAAATAATAATACCCTTTTGGATATATAAATATCTGTTTATTTTCAGTACTTTCAAAACATAGTTCAAGCATTACATATTTTTCATGATTTCACCAATACACCAAAGCTACTACATACACGAACTCTGCAGAGTACATAAAGACCAAAACAATGCACAATCTGAAGTGACATTTCAACCGTAAAAAACCTTCACACATTTCTCCAGCTGTCAAAGTTTTTCAAACTTAAAGCATAAAACTAAACAAAACATCCCAATTTGGTACATCAAAAAAGAGTTAGGAGAAGAACTTGTGCATAAATATCAGTGTTAACACAAGAAAAAGTGGCTGATCCAACTACAAGGATCATGTTCCTGTTCTGAGTATATAAATAACGATCCCAAGTTTCCTGCATTTCCCTAATTTTACAAACCCGTAAACCGAACCTTGTCATAGAACCGCACAGAGGAAGTACAATGGATAGCCTGTCGAGTCGTTACAGAGAAAGGATCTTCGGTTACACGACTCCGGATGGAAGCCGGAGGACAAGTTGCCCTCCAAAGACACTGTAAACGTGAGTAATGTTCAGTTTCAGAAATAAATGTATTGTATAGAAGTTCTAAGCAATCCCATGGGAACAATGCATAGTTCTAAGCAAAGGGGAGTGATGTTTAGTTTCAGAAAGTTATGTATCGTACAGAAGTTCTAAGCAATATTGTGAAAACAATGTATAGTATTCTAGGCAAAGGAGAGTGATGTTTAGTTTTTGAAAGTTATGTAATAGTTACTGTAGTATATAAATTCTAGGGAAAATGGCAAAAACCTACTGTATACTATTACACTTTAGTTAAAAGATATTTTCAGAAAACTTTTAAAAAATAATTATTAATTTCATGGGCAATTTCGTCATTTTGTACAAATACACATATTTTGCACAAAAAATCAAAGTTCACAACACCTTTTTTCCCACTAACAAAGTATACAACACCCGCTTACAAAAGTGTGATAGTATAGAACAGGTTTTTGCCATTTTTCCTAAGTTCTAAGCACTCATGAAAATAATTTATGGTTTTAAGCAAAGGCGAGTGAAGTTTAGTTTTGGAAAGTTATGTATTGTATTGAAGTCCTAAGAAATCCCTCGAAAACAATTTATAGTTGAGCCTCCATGGTTAATAACCGGGCGGGATAGTTTACAATTAGGAACTAGGAAAATCCTTCTACAAATTCACGGAAATCACACTATGAACATGACAACTTTATTTTAGTGAAGTATGAATCTACTGTTGCATTAGAAGTAAGAGTATGTGACTGACCTCTTCACGTAATAGTAACAGAAGTCGGCTAGGATGAAGGTTTGGACGATTTCCGAGATGAGAACCATAGAGGGCCATAATCCGTAGCCCAGAGCTACCAGCAAGTGCCCACGACTATCCAAAACCTGTTGGAAACAATAAGTATACATGGTAATAGAAATTGGTCAGTGTAAAGAGCTCATGCACCATCACATAAACAATAACTATAGCCACAACCATATAGAGATATAAGAACTTCACTACAGATTAGGAGTCGTATTTCGGATAGAAAATTCATATAAAGTTAATTTGAGCTCTGATAATTTCATATCTATTGTTCCTACTCGAGACCAAAAAATATAACTCTACTTGTGTTCTCCCTCTACATTGCATTGTACATGCCTAAAAGCTTTCAATTGGGTGGCGGTCAATGTTCTAAAAATCCCCGATTTGCCCGATTAATTTCCAATTAGTCACCGATTTATCCTCTATAATTTCTGATTAATCCTTTAATCCGATTAGTCTCTAAAAGACCCTCTCTGCCCGACTAGCACCTAGCGTTTTTTAGAACACTGGTAGCGGTAATTTTTTTATACGGCAATTTAAGCCACCAGAAATGGTTAGTAAGTAAAGATGGCACATTATAACGCATGGTGAATGTCACCCCCAAAGGACCGATATGCAAAATGCACGAGCATGTGAAGGATAACTCAAACCGATTCATAGGCCAACTTATTGAGATCGAACCTGGAGAACCCAATGGGCACAACTGAGGAACCTCGCAACACCGAGTGCAAATACGTAATGAGCCGTGAATGGTTCGACGATCTGAAAGTAAAAAAAGGAGATAAGATAGCGCAAAACAATAATTTCATAAATATATATATTCTGCTTCGGGTCCGTGAAATGGCACCTTAGTGTTCTGCATGACGCGCAACTGGGGCAGTACTGAAACAGCTTCCAGATATACACAGAAAGCCCAAAATATCCTGTTTATGAAATGGTGAGAAGTTGAGGGATGAATGAGTAAGGCTAACACTGCACACGGGACCACCTGCGTAAATTCAATAACAAGGAAATTACGTCCATGAAAAGGGGATGAAAAAAAAATTATTCACCAAAGAAATATAGAAATGAAGCCAATTGAATCTCAGTAAATTATGCATTTGAACTTAATGGCATGCCAAAATGAATCAAAGGCTAGAAATTGATAATGGCACGACCCTAAGTTTTATAACAAAGTAGATCTCCGATCACTTCAATTATCTACGCCTCACTTAGCACCATTATTATATGAACCTTTCTAATACATGTCTGGTTTAAGAAAAAAAAGAAGAAAGCTTACCACGTAATATATTGCAAAGTTGTCTTTTTCTTCCATGTAGCTCGCCTTGAGTTTGAAACGAATCATATAAATAACCCATAGGGTTGTCCCCAATGTAGCTAAATCGAGTACAGTGTGTATATCGTATTCCATAACAAAACTGCAATAAAGCCTAACAGCTAAAAACATGGCCGTAAGCTCCTGAGTTTTGAGTGAAAGTCCTGAACATTTTCAAAAAAACATAAAAAAAGGCATTAACTTCAAAAGCACCAAATAGATAAAGAACGACCCCAAAAAATACTTCACATCATCAAAATAAATATATCTTAAGAGTAAACAAAGTACGATTTGGAGAAGTTATGAAGGAGCATTAACGAACTCCGTGACTTCAAACTGTGCAATCGGCATCATTTAGGATACATTAAGATGTATAAGTGTAAACGCTAAACAGAAACTGCCTCATGAATAGTACAAAAATATATCATCAACAGAATTCAAGACCTAGGAAAAGTAATATGACCAACAAGTGGAAACTCAATGTGATCTAGAGCATTTTGAGTCAAAAAGTTCAACCCAAAACCACCTTCATGTTCATAGAATTGGGCAAAAGGACTGCCAGAGAATACTCACATTACTTCATATACTATATATACATAGCAACAGTTTCAAAGAAAAATAAAATAAAAATCTGGCTAGATTTGCATCAGTTTCACTTAAGAGTTGTAACTGAAAGATCAGCGACCTTCACCGTCAGTTTGGTATTTGGAGCCAATGAAAAATCATATCTATATGTCCTATTTGAACTGCCAAAGATGTAAAGTCAATCTAATGAATCATACTAGACTCAACTTCTATCTTAAACAACATTGAAATTCCAATTTTTTACATTTTCTAGGTTTCTCTATTTTATCATCAGAAAAAACATGGCATGCAAGAAAATGAAAAGGTACAAAAGTAAGGCACAAAACAAAATCCCCCTTTTCAATTTTCAGCTCAAAGTGCTCAACTTTACTAAAATTGTAAACCAAATCACCCTTAGATCAATAGAGAAACTCCATTGAGTAGAATTAAGTCCTGCCACTAAATTGAAACCCTAAATTTGAAAAGAGAGCACAATCACTGCTGAAATTGACAAAACAAACTGGATCAACCAATTCAATGAGCTGACAAAACACACAGTAGCTTCCAATCTCGACAAAAAAAATCCCAAAATTTAAACAAATTCAGAACCTTTTCACTTTCTAGATTCCAAAAATCTCTAAATCAGCTGGAAAAACAAAACCCATCTAAACAAATTTCAAAATCTCAACAAATTCACATCCTTTTCATTTTCTAAATTCCAAAAAACCTCTAAATCAGCCGGAAAAACAAAACCCATCTAAGCAAATCACCAAAATTCCCCAAATCCCAAAATCTCAACAAATTTACAACCTTTTCATTTCCTACATTCCCAAAATCTCTAAATCAGCTAGAAAAACAAAACCCATCTAACCAAACCACCAAAACCCCCAATTTCCAGATCCCCCAAAACCTCACCTGCACAAGTCTTCTCCTTCATGAGCTTGTAGATAAGCACGCAGATCCCGATAGAGTGGACAGCCTCGGCGGCGACGAACAGGTTGTCGTGATCGTGCACGATGAATCGGAGCATGACCAGAGCCGCCATGCCCGCGACCACCGACAGGAACGCCTTCACTTTCGGTGGCTGCCGCCGAACCCACATCGTCAAGGCGTGGATCGGCGTTCTCTGTGACCTCATCTCCGACGATCTCTCTCTTCCTAGCTCTCGCTGCTCTGTTTGGACGGCGAGAAAACGAGAGAAAAGTAGGTGGAAAATTCAATAAATGCGTTTCCTCTGGAAAATCCTTTCCCGATCACTTACTTCACTAATTAGTGTTTTATTGGATATTTATTTGATTATTTTATTTATAAATTGATTCAAAGCCATAACTACAGAAATGCCACTGAAGGCCCAATCTAGAAGCCTATTAGGTGAAACAGACCCAATAAGATAGCCCATTAAAGGTACAATACAATTACAAAAGCCTGTTAAATGGACAATTCAATTTCAAAACCACACCAAAGGCCCAATCAAGTAACCAGTAATTTAGAGGCCCAATATATTAGCAAAAAGCCCATTAAAGGCCCATTATAGTAACAAAAAGTCCATTAAAGGCCCAAATTATTTATACACATTACAGGTCCAGTATAGTAAAAAAAGTGCATTGAAGACCCAAAACATTTCTACACTCATTCAGACAAGTACATTTACACATGCCCATTAAAGGCTCAATCACAGACCAAGCCAATTAAGGCCCAATACGATTACACAAGCCCATTTAAGGCCCATTAACGAACCAAACCAAGTCAAGGCCCAAACCACTTGGAATGAAAAGAAGATTGGTAAGACACCAAAACAAGAAGCACCACCACCACCATTGCCACACCCCAAGGAGAGGCTCCGCCATCATCCCCTCCGCCCTGGGCTGGCTCGTTCCTCGTCCGGGCCCGCGGGCCTCGAGAGCTGAACTTGGGCCCAATAGTGGGAAGAGAAACAATGAACAGGATCAAGAGAATTGGCAAGGCAATGACAAGTAGTTGCAAGTTTGTGGCATTGCTTTGCACTTGGGCCTTGTAGTGAGTGTAGCCGGAGAGCCACAACAAGGCCGTGACGATGCCGAAAACGGCCATCAATGGGAGCGGCGGGCCGGACTCTGAGGCCAGGGCCCGGTGGGCCCACCCTTGCTTCCACTCGGGCCCTCTCCTCCTAGGGCTCAACCATTCCATTTTTGGGTACCAGCATGCAAGTGTGCTAAAAAAATGATAGGCACTAGTCGGGAGGAAATGACCTTGTGGAGATAGTTAAAAAAATTAATCGGAGACTTTTCGAGAATTAATTAAACAGGTCAGGGATTTTTAGAACACTGTCGATATGTGTTCACCATATTTTGAGTATTGGGTTTTTGTAGGCAAAATTGGTGGAAGGGTCACTTGCAAGTTAAGTGATGGAGTTGAGTCTGGGATCAATTCTTTGAGTAGAGTTTTGTTTATTCTTTGCTTGAAATATTGTGAAGCAATGTAGATTCTTCTTCTTGTGATTTTCCATTACACTTTTGTTTATGGTTTTAAAATACAATTTGATATCAACTAATAAATTATTTGGGCTAAATTAAGTCGAACATCTAGATTATCATTGCTTTTTGTTGTAGGGTTTCAAAAAATAATTGATTGATAAAGCACTTGGGCTAAAGTAAAAATTTAATGGAAGTAGATAACTATATGATTATTCGAGAAGAGACAAGTAATGTATCAAAACTAATAGAACTATTTAGATTCATTACATGTCGATTCGTCATCTCAATGATTAATCGAACTTACAATCTGAATTATCAGTAAAAATTCTCATTATCTATCTATATTACCTCATCTATCAACCTTTTATAAATGACTTTACATTACTAAAAATAGGACGACATACTTTTTACTTTCACAAATCTCGCTCACAACAAGATAGATGATTGAGAGCACATTTTTTTGTTTTCTTATTAAGATACCATATCAAACAATTTCACGTACATCTAATATATATCTTCAAGAAACTTACGTTCAATCATCATTTACACATACGATTAAAAAAAAAAGACTAATTGAAAATGGCCAACATATATTTTTTACTTCCACTACTCTTTCTTTCTTTCATACAATATTATTATTAAATAAATTCATGAAAATCTAATATACACCTTCAAGAAACACAAGTTTAATCATTATTCACCCATGCAATAAAGAGAAATAAATAATGTAAATATAAGAGTACCTGAAATTGGGATTTTAAGAGCATCTACCAATTAATGTGAAGGCATTCTCCTACTCTGCTGTACTATATTAATGAGCCTGAGAAAATAGGTATAAATTAAGTGAATGTTAGGTAAATTCAAGGCAGATATATATTTTATTGTCCTTCATTTCCACTCTTTTCCTCACTTTGATTTGATTCGATCTGATCCTGACTCCACACAACTGTTGGCATCATAAATAATAATGTGTACCACATTTTATTTGTATAAAATTTACACGTCAAAATTATTGAGCTTTCGAATTTTACAATATAATAATCGTAAATCAAAATCACAATATATATAAATCATAATATTTAAAATAATATTTTTATATGCACAATTTTTCAAACGAGTAAGGAGACACTTCCCCGGTTATTCCATATGCACGAGTATTTAAATTTGGTATAATATTTGTGAGGCATAATCGTAAAACACCTTGAGTTAAGTAAAGAGACGCCATTTTATATTCATCAGAGATATTGCATCAAAATATCTCTTTAATATCTGATATACGTGTTTATGAAAAATTTATATTCGATGGAGATATTTTTACGTATTATAATAATATTTAAAAATCTGTCTCACCTACTATGTTAAATGATCAGAACTACCCATATGGGAGTTGAAACATGTTCATGGCAGAGAGAAGTGCAAAGCTTGAAATTTATGGCACAAATTGGGCCCAAAGCCAACTACAAGAGAAATAAATGTTAATTTACACCTACTACATTAAAAATATGATTCATGAACAAACAATAACATAACACAAGCATGTGATTTTATTACTATACTCATAGGAGTCATAAGTGAAGTGTTTTATGAGGCAAATCTACCTCGAGAGTGTAACTTCTAGAATGTCACTGGCAGTGTTTCAACAGTTGTCTTAAAGATATTTAGTATTATTTTTGTGAAATGTAGATGAATATTTATCAGAAATTTGACATATATGATATATCATTGGGGAAATTGGGTTATTATTAAAGTGTGGGTCAAAATATTAGTTCAATAAATTACGAGCAATCTTAGTATATTCCTAATAATCTTTCGAGTAGATTGATAATATATTTTAAATTATTTAGTATATTTACTCGTTGGTCTGCCTGACATTCGAAATTTAATTCATCAACCATTGTTTCGGCATCCCAGTTTGGCAATTTAGATCTGATCTAATCATGATTTTCATACAACATTGTCCTGGGCAGCTCGATCCACTATAAAATCTACTAGCTTGTTTGGTCTGATAAAATATGAGCAACTACACTCTAATACTTATCGGGAGAATCGAACTTTACTAAAAAAAATAAATAACAAGAGAAATTCATGTTATTGAACTTCAACCCAAAAGACTAACTCAGTATATATCACAACTTAGTACTATGTTCTAAAAACCATTAGATGTTAGTCCGATAGAGAGGGTCTTCTCGTTATTAATCAATAATTAGTTGAGAATTAATCAAATTAAAAAATAATTGAAAATTAATTAACATGTGATTAGTTAGAAACTAATACAAAAATTAATCGAATAATTTAAAGATTTTAGAATAGTGGTATGATAATATATATATAAGACCAATATTCGTGCGTAAACTCTTAACGATTAAAACTCGATCCAACCAAAATCCTCAAATTTGCTCAATTAATAATGACAAGCCCACCTCTTAAAACCCTAACCTTAATAAACTCAAAACCTCCTCTTTGATTCCTAACACTCTCATTGTTGAGCCAACACAACAACACATAACTAAATTTAATATAAACCATGCACATGCAGCAACTAATGGCTCTTGTTCCAAAAAAAAACACACATCCCACTAGCCACAACTCCAAGGTGATGCTTATCATAGTTTTGGCAAAATATCAAAGCCAGCTCTATACATGGACCCCACTAAAATTAGCATTGAGCTCCCATAATTACTCACACACACCTACCTCTTGTAAATTTGTGGACCAAACCCTCCATCTATATGAAAATGACAACAAGCCCCCTTTTGGCCTATATATTATCTTTAAAAAAACCCTCTAAAACAACAAAACATTATTGATCCATAGTATTGTGTCTCTCCATGGCCACATTGTCACTCCCTTCCTCTTCTCATAAGCCAGCCATGTTCCTAATCCTAATCATCATGGTTTTCGGGTTTTCGGGCACGAAAACCGAGGCGAGGGCATTTTTTGTGTTCGGGGATTCACTGGTCGATAACGGGAACAACAACTATCTGGCCACCACCGCCCGAGCGGATTCGCCCCCGTACGGGGTGGACTACCCGACCCGCCGCCCCACGGGCCGATTCTCCAACGGGCTCAACATTCCCGACTTCATCAGTTGAGTAAATAAATATATTTCTGTATATTTATTGGTTTCAATCTTGCATCTGTTGTTATTGCTGATAAAATAATCACGGGGATCGAAATGTATATGTTATAATGTACATTATGTGACATATGTGCTTTTGTTTTGTTTCCTATGTCTTGTCTTAGGTGAAGCTTTGGGCTCCGAACCAACATTGCCGTATCTTAGTCCGGCGTTGACCGGACGAAACCTCCTCGTTGGCGCCAATTTTGCTTCGGCGGGTATTGGGATTCTAAACGACACCGGAATTCAATTTGTGAGTCGTTTTGAAATAATATTATTTTTCTTTAAATCTTGATTTTATTGCATTATATTTAACGTGTTTTATTTGCATTGTGATGTAAAGTCTCCTATATCCGTGTTCTAAGCTTTCGTGGAGAAATTCGGGCTCTTAAAACATTTATTATATTCAGATTATGGGTTTTCATAAATATTATCGAATAAGTATTTTCCAACTTGAATTTGCTATTTAATGTCACACTCGTATTTATGTCACGTATTCAGATATGATATGACTCACGTACATGTCTATTCCTACGCGTGATGAGTTTTGCAATAAATAAACATGTCATAAATTTTTTTTATTAAAAATTAACATTATAGTTATGGAGTTGATCCAAAATGTACGACTATATCCTCGTATCTACTCTCTCTAATCCGTATGTAAAAATACGATCACGTTATGAACCACATGCAAATATTCATCCCTACATGTAAAGAGTAATGTTGAAGTAACCTCGTGCATACAACCCACATCGGAAAAAATTACGATGACTAATGTTTAGCCCAACTATATGACATTATAATATCACAGTACAATTTCTGTCGCACATGTAAAAATCACGTCCTACCATGGATTACATATCGATATTCAATCTTACACGTGAGAATAACTGCAGACATATAAACCCATATAAAAACCCAGAAAATAATAATTTTTTCAAGTAAAATGTATATATTTAGCCCAATTATGTAAAATTCACGACCGTTGACTAATATTTATTTTTTTTTCCAGGTGAGCATAATAAGAATATCGCAGCAACTACAATATTTCCAAAGGTACCAACAGAGGTTGGGAGCTCTGGTCGGTCCTTCGAGTGCTCAACAAATAGTGAACCAAGCTCTTGTTCTCATCACTCTCGGAGGCAACGATTTTGTCAACAATTACTATTTGATCCCTTTCTCCGCCAGGTCTCGCCAATTCAGCATCCCCAATTACGTCACCTATCTCATCTCCGAATACCGAAAAATTCTCCTGGTAACGTTCGTCGACTTTATCTTTATTAAAAGACGGGTTTATTCATGACGTGACGTTGATGTGTGACGCCCGTGACACGACTTTGTTAAAATAGATTTTGTTTGTAGACTATAAGAATTTTAAGTATGGAGCGTGGTAACGGTTATTTGACTTTTTTTTAGAGAAACGGATTTATTAGTCTCGTCTTTTAGTATACTAAAAATTCTATATATTGGTAACGTTTGATCGACTCTTTTTAAAAATGAGTTTATTCATGATGTGACGCTGATGCATGACATAATTCGTTACGGTAAATTTATTTAGATAATCACACGATTTTATCAATAAAGACTAACAATGTTTGTTCGACTCTTTTTTAAAAATGGGTTTATTCATGACGCGATGTTGATGCATGGCATAATTCTTTATGATTTTATTTTTAGATAATTACACGATTTCCTTATTAAAACTTTTACGAAAAATTTGATTATTTTTGAAAAATAAACTAGTTTATTAGTGATGTGACGCTAACAAACAACACGCCTAATGCAAAGACGGTATAAGATAGCAATATTATGTCTCTCCTTTGAGAAAACGAGAGAATCACGAAACATAGTTAATTTGTTAAATTAACTATGTTTCGTGATAACTCTGCATGATTTAACATTTCAAAATAACAAGCGAATCTTGGACGTTTCGGTGCAGAGGCTATACGAGCTGGGAGCGCGTCGGGTTTTGGTGACGGGGACGGGCCCAATGGGGTGCGTGCCGGCCGAGCTGGCGCAGCGGAGTCGGGACGGGCAGTGCGTGCCGGAGCTGCAGCGAGCCGCCGGATTGTTCAACCCTCAGCTGACCCAAATGATCCGAAGCGTCAATAGTGAAATTGGCGGAGATGTGTTCATTGCCGCTAATACACAACTTATGCACAATGACTTCGTCACCAATCCTCAAGCTTATGGTAATTGATTACATATCCAGATATAAACTCTTATGCGACAAGTCGTTTCGGTCAGTTTTTAATGTGATGTGAGAGGTTGGTAGGTGTGAAATTATGATCAACGGTCGATTAATTAGTACAGTTGTGTCTTGCTTGCCAAGGCATTGCTTTCGTGATGTTTCAATTTGGACCACAAAATCATCCCACCAGGGGTTCGAGGCGGATTTTATGATCATGTTCCTACTCTGGTCCCTATCGATGTGGGAATACTACGTGTTTGTCGAGTTCAGAGTATTTTGTCTCTCTGTATAGATTGTCACGTGTGGATTCAGTGATCTCGTCTCTTATCCCGTTAGATAAGGAATACCGGATCCCCATCATACATTTTTGTCATCCCTACCTCGGGGAAAAGAGGTGTCCATTGATTGAGTTCGTGATAAGTTTTGTAACACCCATCTCCGCTCCGATCAAAAATATCGAGTCCCGTTAAGTTCAAAATATTTTACCATCCCTAATATGGGGGAGTACATAAACCGGTTCTGGTTCAAATTTGAACCACGCGTATTAGTTACTATATAAATTTAAATAGTCCGGTCCAGTTATGATTGCATGCAAGTTGGAATCATCAATTTGAGCGGTTGGGCCGATATTATTGAACTTGTATGGATTCGAACTCATGACCATGCATTTACACTAAAACCCACCAATTGAACACACTTTTCTATAGAATTGCTCTAATATTTATCAATGTGCAGGGTTTGTGACATCAAAAATAGCATGTTGTGGGCAAGGACCCTACAATGGCCTAGGACTGTGCACAATAGCCTCAAATCTGTGCCCTAACAGAGACCTCTATGCATTTTGGGACCCATTTCACCCATCTGAGAAGGCCAATAGGATCATTGTTCAGCAGATCATCAGTGGCACTACAGAGTACATGTATCCCATGAACCTCAGCACCATTTTGGCCATGGACTCCAAGACCTGATGAAAAAAGACGATTCAGTGCACGAAACTGCCACCAGAAGATGCATATCTTATCTATCGTAATGTTAAATCTATCGTTGCAGTTTATGTTAGTATTTTGGTATTGAGTTTTCCGAATGACCCATATTTGTATTTTCTTTTCGGAAACTGGCTTTAATAACATTTCTTTCTTAATTAGAACATATTATCAGCAGAAACGACGGTTGATATGGGTTGCTCAACAAGTCTCAGACCAAGGGTTTCACTGATCAACAATTTCGTGTTTCCTATGAGTGTTTATATGTTACATGCACATGTTATTCAACCCGGCCGACCTTTTCTACATACGATATTAAGTTTGAGTTCATTTTTCAGTTATGCCTTTACGGAAATTTGTTTTAATAGCATTCCTTCCTTTGGTAGAAGATTCAGAACATATTATCAGCAAAATCAACAGTTAATAACTTAATATGGGTTGTTCATGAAAAACGCCATTCCTGCAATTTCACTGCATCATTCAAGTAGAAAAAAAGAAGAGAAACTATGTAAATCACAAATATGTACTAAAAAGGCATATTTGAAGTGACAATGAGTTCCACTGATCAACAGTTGTGTTTCCTAGAAGTGCATAATATTGTGTTAATGTGCTACATGCTTATGTTGCACTTCAACCCGACCGACCTTTCCTACACAAGATATTAAGTTTGAGTTCATTTTTCAGTTATGCCTTTATGGAAACTAGTTTTAACAACATTTCTTTCTTTGGTAGAAGATTCAGAACATATTATCAGCAAAAACGACAGTTAATAACTTAATATGGTTTGTTCATGAAAAACACCATTTCTGCAAATTCACTGCATCATTCAAGTAGAAAAAAAGAAAAGAAAAACTACATAAATCACAAATATGTAACATAAAGGCTTATTTGAACTGATCAACAATTTTGTGTTTCCTAGAAGTGCGTAATATTTTCCTTGTTTACAAAAAAGGGGGCAATACACAAGCAATTCAAGCATTAACAAGTGATTGTAACATTCAAATTAATAAAGTGAAAGGACATGAAGTGTACAAAATGAATTCAAATAGCCTTACTTGTTTTCCTGATTTAATTATTTGTTGTTCCTTCTTTTTCATCGCCCTTTGAGCCACCAACTATGCTATTGGATGAACTATCCTGTTTGCTACGAGTCGATGAGCATCTGCTCGAAGAGCTTTCTCCTTCCATGAAGCTACTTTCCTTCCTAAGAGACTTCCTCGATTTTCTTTGTCCAGATGATAAATCCTGTAGAGCATTACATCACTTCAACTACGGTTTCAGTTTCACAGTTACTAATTGGGTAAATTGCAAAAGGTTGCCATTAACTTTTATTTGTGCAAAAAGTGGCTGTGAGCTTACCATATTTTTGCAAGTCGTGTACATTTGTTCAAAAATGACGAAACTTTCATTGAAATTATTATTTTTAAATTAAAACGGTTTTTTTATTCTTTCACATGCCATTGATGTCCTTCCGTGAGACTTTAGATCTAGACGAGTTCAGAGTAAAGAGAAAAAACGCCGAGCTCGAGTTGAAAAAAAAAAATTTATTCAAAAAAATAATGAAGGGCATTTTCATCATTTTTGTACAAATGTACACAATTTGCAAAAAATGGTTGAGTTCACATCCACTTTTTGCAAATATGAAATTCATGGCAACTTCTTGCAATTTACCCTTACTAATTCACAAACCAATTAAGAAAATTGACCTGATCGGTTGCAGAACCAGGAGTCTTCAACTCTAAATCCGTCGTTACATCATTAGAGCCCACGCTTCTTTCGATCTTGCTCTCCCCGGATGACTTGTTCAGTGATTCTTGTTTGCCCGAGACATTAGATCGATTGCCCGGCAGAGCAAGTGGAGACACGTTCTGGGTGGATTGTTGCTCGACCAGAGGGTTGTGAGTCATGTATGGGACGAAAGTTGAACATGGATTGGGAATGACCCCGGGATGATTCTGGTTTGCAAAGAAAGGATAGGGCTGCATTGACGGGTGCATGGGAATCGGCCCTGCAGGCATCGGTACTGGCATCGGATAAGGGTAAGGAGGCGCCATAACCATCGAGTGATCCATAGAGCCCCATGGGTACGACGCCCTTAGTCTCTGCTGATATTGAGCATTGAGGCCGTCGATATCAGATTTAAGAGACAATTTCTCTTCTCTTAGATCATTTTTCTCCTGCGTCAACTGTTTTGGACTAAGTCAAGAACTAAGTGACCCTAAAAACATTCATCAACATAAGAAAAAGATAGCAGAATCACCTCACGAGATTCTTCTGTTAGTGAGCTATACTCGGTTTTAAGTTTGTCGACTTGAGCTGTCAGGTCCTTCAGCAACTGAATTGTATCAGATAGGATTGTTGCTTTGTCGTTCTTTGGCCTATCGGGATCTGCATCCACGTTGAAAGGATGTGAACCATATAATATCTGTCTCCAAGTGAGCACACAAATTCGATGCTTTAAAAAGAAATTGAACTTTAGATAAATTTGGCCATATTCTGAACTTCTCAAGATCCGAATAGGAAAAATATTAACTCCATCATAATACACCATGTCCACTAAAAAAAGGCTCTGTCTAAGCAAATTGTCACCATGCATAAACATAATTATCAACCTCACACGAGGCTCACTGCTTACACTACAACAGAGGTCTACAAATTTTGCTTCTCATTAAAGATCGGCCAAGGACTATCAAGGTTTACACGATAAGAGAGGTCTAGGAGAGAGGTTATATTAGTCTACAAACTTTTATCCTGGAAATTGAGCCGATCCCAAATGGCTCTCCCACAGAAGTACTGTTCTTCACGCTTCTAACCTCTAGTGAACAGTCTAGGCGAAATCAACTATAAAATAGAAGAGAAGACCAAGAATGATACATGGAAAATAAGTGAACCGACTACAGCCTTCAAAACCACCAATGCTTGAAAAAAAGTTAGGAATGTTAAAAACAATTCGTTTCACGTAAAGGGAACAGTTAATCAACAGGTCTACAGTGGAGCATAAACTACCTACCGGGAGAGCCGTAAAAACCAATGTATCCAAATACTCGAACCCAAGAAAGGCAAAGAGAAAATTTTCTTTACATATACAATTCAACTGAGTACAACCTTCTAAGCCGCCAATGCTTGAGAAAAAGATATGAATCTCATATACGATTTGTTTCTAGTAAAGGGGGCGGTTAATCAACATGAGGTCTACAGTGGAGCATCATAAACCATCGGAGAGTAGTAAAAACCAATGAATCCAAATACTCGAACCCAAGAAAACAGCTAAAAGAAACTTCGCTTAACATGAAACATCATAGAGAGATTAAGCACATCATGGAATGTTGCAAAACCAGATAGAAGACGCTTCAGCAGCGTAGAATATGCAACAAATGTCGCAAAACCATGTAGAAGACACTTCAGCAACGGAGAATATGCAACAACAACACATGTTTAATTGTTACCTAGCGTATGTCCCAACTCAACAAACTGCTCGTTCAATCTATCCCTCCTCAACTTTTCACGGTCAGCCTTCTGACTTTTTCTAGCCGTTTCCGCCTCCGGCCTCTGACTGCAAGTACACAAAGCACACAATAAGTAACCCACCAACTCAAATGCAAAAGTATTTCTAAGTAATTGTGTAACGAGAATTTCAAAAACAAAATCATTTCATATTAGTAATTGTAACTTCTAACTTAACACATCAGACATTTATCAGATTTCAAAGCTATGAATCTAGAGACCAACAACACAGTAGCTCGTATGGGAACTGACAAAACGTATTTGCAAGTAATTGTGTAAGGAAATTACAAAAACTCAAAATCACTTCATATTTGTAATTGCAACTTTACCCAACAGACATTTATCAGATCTTCAAAGCTAAGAATCTAGAGGCTAAAGCACATTAGCTTGAAGTGGGTAATCCCAGGAATTCCCAAATATTACAGTTGATTTATGTATCTTCCTAAAAAAACTCAGAATAGCAAAATTAGGAAAATTGCAAGTTCCCAACTCAAATGCAAAACTATTTCCAGGTAATTGTGTCATGGAAATTACCAACACTCAAAATCACCTCATATTTGTAATTGCAACTTAACCCAACAGACATTTATCAAATCTTCACATCTATGAATCTAGAGACTTAACAGCACAGTAGCTCAAGTGAGTACTCACAAGAATTCCCAAATATTACAGTTGATTTATCATGTATATTCCTAAAAAAATAACCAGAATAGAAAGATTAGCAAAATTGCAAATTCCCAAATTTTTGCATCATTACATTGCTTTATATGGAGAAAAAAAACGAACATGCCAAGCACACTCCATGACCGATTCAGCTCAAAATCTACGGCAATCAAGGAAAATGCACAAATCAAAAACAGAAACCCAATAAAACCCAAATCCCAAAAAACCTAATCGACCATCCTTCGAAATTGACGAAAAATAGAGCACGATCGAGCTTGGAGAAGGAGGCGAACCTGGAATTGGGCACGGGGCGAGTGGAGGGCACGCGCGGATCCTGGGGAAGAGGTGGTTGACGAAACTCGATGATCGATGGAGATGGAGATGGAGCCGTCAGGGATTGAAGAAACGCATCTGGATTTGACTGATCCATCTATGGAGCTTCACTCGATTGAGTGCAGAATCGGCGATTGCGGCGAAGAAGATGGTCTCTCTCTCTCTCTATCGGTCTCTTCACAGTCTCTGTTTGTTGATGTCGCTCTCTATCCAGAAACGACTCTGCAAGCGCCAAAATGTCTAATAACCGTACATTTTTATCATTTTTCCCAAAGCTATATTTTTCGAGGAGAAATATAATATTTTTTTATGTAAACAATTAGTTGATCCGGAGAAAGAGAGGCGCTATTAATTTATTAATTAATGAAAAAATGACATTTTTGTACAGTTAATTATGTCATTTTTTTCATATCTTTAACTATTTTTTTTTGTACCCTAACTATTATTTTGAGACAACCTACTCTTAAAATACCAAAAATACCTAAACTATCCCGATTGAATTTATTTAATAAATCAAATTGAAACATTTCAATTTGATTCAAAAAACCAATATTGAACCAGTTCAATTTTGAAATCAATAAATTGTCCAACAGTAAAATTGAGTGTCGGATGAACCACCCCTCAAAAGATTGGGGAGTCTCTCCAAGTAATCATGGTGGCCTCATGAGGATCGTGAGGAAGGAAAAAAACAGCTCACCGACGATGATGTCAAATCGGAGCTCACTTGCCAGAAAAAATGGAGCTCAGTGCCAAAAAATTGGAAGATGTGAGTTCAGAAAAATGGAGCTTGTTTGCTGGAAAAAATGGAGCTTATTTGCCGGAAAAGTGGAAGAGGTGAGGTCGAAAAAATGGAGCTCACTCGCCGAAAAAAATGAATCTCACTCACTCACTGGAAAAAATGGAAGAGGTGAGCTCGAAAAAATGGAGCTCACTCACCGGAAAAAAATTGAGCTCACTCGCCGGAATCGAGGTGGTCGGAGAGAGAGAGGTTGAAAAATAGGGTATAATTGTAATTTCATATTAATCAAATTCTGGTTTTATCTTTTCGCTGGACCGGGGTGAACCATAGACTATTAAAATTAAACCGGTTTAATTTTAGGAATAGTTTAGGTATTTTTGGTATTTTAGGGGTAGATTGTTCCAAAATGATAGTTAGGGTACCGAAAAAGAGAACAAAATAATTTGGGTATGAAAGTGAAAAAGTGGTATAGTTTAGTGTACAAAACTGTCATTTTCCCTTTATTATTTACCCATGTAAATTTGGACTTAACAAATATAAATTGACATATAAAAAAAAATATAGATCGTGAAATATGAACTGAAAATGTAAATATGAGGGTGAGCATTTAGACTCGGAATTGCGAACTAAATCAGGATCGAACTGGAATTAAATTTGCATAACTAAAATCGTGGTTAATGATTTAATTTTGGTTCTTAAATTAAGAAAACGATTTAACTTTAGTTCGGTTTCGATTTTAAAAATTTAGAACCGAGAAGAACCAAAACCAATTTTTTAAGTCTCATTCACGTGTTGGTGACTTTATGGTCATCTATGTTTTACTAGATTTAGCACTGCGCGATGCGCGATACTATTTTATAATATTTTACAAAATAATTAATATTAATTCATATATAATTTTTTTAAAAAATAAGAGAAACAACAAAAGCTATAAATAAAAAATTTGAGTCGTTCTCTTCCATTTTTTGAGCAGCTAAACAAATCAAACATACAATAAAAAGTAATAGAATTAACATCTGTCAAAGAAAAGTTGAGCAAACATTCATAAACAGAAAACTCGAATTGGAAAAGGTCATATGAAGAGAAATAATGCACTTTTGGGCATTGATCAAAGATCATAACATGTAGAGTGTCGTGTAGATTAACCTTAATTATTCACCTCCTGAAAATCAACATAACATATTAGATCGTATAATCAA
>JAYMTP010002655.1:0-19040 GCA_036897365.1 Geranium brycei
TATCAACAGAAGAAAGCAAATGACATCAGTCTAGTTACAGAAATTCCATAAAAATTAAAGAGTTTGGGTGATCTGAAACACATTCCTAACAGTAACTGAGAACGGAGGAGGGGAGGATGCGGTGGCGGCGGAGGTGTTCGAGGTGGCGCCGGGAGTGGAGGTGGTGGAGCTCACCAAGTCCGCCGGAGACACGCTCGAGTACGTCAAGTTCTGTCATCGGAGAGCCACCAACGAACAAACACGAACAGAAATCCCCTGCCAATCCCACCTGACGTCTCACTTTCATAGATCGCCAGTTGAAAGGTTGCAACCTTTTAAAAATCCTTTCATTAACATTTATTACACCTGTACCCATAAAAAACGGAGCAGTTAAATTTAAAATAACTGCCTCACCACAATTCAGAATCATATTAAAGAAAGAACAGGAAAAGTGCAACGTGTACAAAATGCCTACACTTTTTATATACAATAATGATCGTATGTTTTGCTTATTATAATTTATTAATTAATAAATTTTTTTATTATTGCAAATTTATGAATTTTCTAAGCAAAATTATACTGAAGATTATCACATCATTTATTAGTATTGACAATCAAGTAATTTTAGATTATTTTCAAAATATGACATATATCATAGAATTTAACAATTGCATTACTAAAAATTCTTTTAAAAATACTGTTATAAAAAATTAGTATGAAATGTTACCACCCCTATAAATAATTTCTGGATCCGCATAGCTCAGTATTGTCCTGCTTCTTCTTTTCGCAATTTCTAGGGTTTATAGATTTGTTTTCACAGTGAAATACAATTTACAGCAGCAAAATCAATTGAAGTGCAATTACTTTATAGGTATTTATATAATTATATTTGAAAATAAAGTAGCAATTCATTTTTATTTATTTGCGATATGTTTGAATAAATAGTTAGAGAAAAAGAAAAGGAAAAATCCAGCCCAATTCTCTTGATTCCAAGTCAAGCCCAATATTTTCACTGAAACTCATTAGTTAAATATTTTATATACATAATCTTGAGCTTGAACTAAATTTGAGCTTAATATTAAACTTGTTTAATCAATGAGACAAGTTTACCATAGTTTTTCAAAGCTCACAAGTTGACTCATTTTAGTATTTAGTTTATTTTAAATATAATAAAATTTTGTTTTTATGTATTTAATACTTATTATAAAAACTAGACGAGTTAAACCGAATTTGAACTAAATTATAATTTTTGTTTAAACTTGAATTTGGTTGTATAAGATTTTCCAACCCGAGTCGTGTAATTTATATTTCTACGGAAGGCTTGAAGTTAAACTCAATATGGCTTACTTATACCCTTGTGCACATGAATATGATGTATCACATATGTAATTACATTTTTATAAATAATCCCATTTGATTTTAAACTCAGTGCGACTTACTTACACCCTTGCACATGATATATGTAATTCAATTTTTTTAAAGATAATCACATATAAATACAATTGACTTGAAAGCATTCTCAAGTGGTGGCTCGAACTGAAGACTAAACTGGTGGTGTCTGGTTTTCAAAATCTAGAACCGAGATCGGCCGAAATTTGGGTGAGACCGGACTTTCGAATAACTGTAAAATTAGACTCATTTTTTCGGTTTAACTGTAACCAGTTTTGATTTTAAAAAAAATTAACTAAAAAAATATTTCAAAATCTTATTTTTTGCTTCTCTGTCGCCGCCTCTTTCAAGATCTGAAACATGCTTCCCTTTGTGTGAGGTTGCAATATCGATTCTTGTTGCAACCTCTTTATTTTTCATTTGTTTATTATGGGGAGAAGAGAGAGAAAGGAGAAAGAAAGGAGATAAATCAGATTTTGAAAAATGAATGGGTTACACATGTGTGGAGGAGAGGGAGCCAAGTGACTCAATGGTGGCCATTGATCTATGAAGATGAAGAGCTGGGATCGAAATTCATTTGCACTGGTCGGACTGGTTACCCGCAGTTATGAGAAACCGAAATGATTCGCTTCGGTTTTGACAAATAAGAACAAAAAATTGTCTCGGTTCGTCCTGGTTCCGGTTATGACTATCCGGTTTTGTACGATTTCAGTTGATTTTTCGGTTTTGGACTAACTTTGAGCACCCATACTAGCAGGATGATTTTAGGAAGTACTTGCATTCATGGATATATAATATATACCGTGCATTCATGGATTAGCTGCTATCAATATATTCATGAAGAAAATATAGAGCACATTCATTAGGCATGTGTCGAGCATGGATAAGTGGTCTCAAATACGTTTACCGAAGCCTTTACCACCAATAGATTATAAGCCTCCTGGCAGACCAAGATACAGTAGTACACAAGTGCTAGAGGTGTTGTGCCACTTAGTTGCTCAATTTGTCACAAGACATGACATAATAAGCGTTCATGCTGTACTATAGCTAGCTACAAAGAAAAAATGAAGCGGAGGCAAAACAAGATATTACAATGATGATCATGAAGAAGTAGATATTGTTTTCAAGAAAAGAAGGAAATCGGTAGAGAAAAGGCTGAAGAGTAGCATTCCACCGGAAATTGAAGAGAAACGTCTTCAAGCCCTCGAAAGAAGAATGAGAAATAGGCCACAAATCCCGACCGCAATAAGGATTTCATGATCATTTGGTCGCTTGATAATCCTTTGATTGGTGCCAGGTCTTGATTTGTTTCTACAATCTAACTCATTCCGAGACAACGACACATCTGTTACCATCAATTACATGGTGGTGAGGAGGGGTCATGATGGCCCCAATGGACGTCATGTTCAAGCCCCCTGCCATGGGGAGAAAAGTATTTTATCGGCTGAAGTATAGTGGTGGGGCAGCTTTTCAAGTACATTGAGGTTCGGCCCACGAAAAAGATTACCATCTTTGACAAGTTTGAGGATGAGTGTCTCGAAACTGGTGTCCGAGAGTCTGTACCGCACATTCTTCCTCACATGTTCAAGAGAGTAAGAAACGCCCCTCGCTGAAGATTGCATTTGACCGAATGGCACACCTAATCTAAAGATGGGCAACTCATGCCCTTTAAACAAATCGAACACGACATCAAATTTTATCTTAATCCCGACGATTGATTCTCGGTACCTAGAATCTTTTACATACACTAGAATAGTTTAACGGTACCACTAAATTCTCTCGATTTCTCCAAGTATTTGTTACTTCCTTTTAGTTACATGTCACTAATGAGGACCAACTCAACTATGCTTTAACACACGCCTTCACGCACAAGCCCTTAGGTTTGGACGTGCATTTTTTATTTAGAAGAGGAGATTGAGAGGTCCATTAGGAGTTAGAGGGCTTTTTGAGAAGAAGAGATTTATGGATGCCCATTTAGAATAAGAGTGAAGCTTTTTTTGAGAAATATAGAAAAGAAAGTTTAAATAAAATTAAATTTTTGCATGCCCTAGGATTTGAACTCGTGTCTGCGAGATACAAGCTCTGATACCATATTAGAGGACTAACTCAACTAAAAGCTTAAACTGATAGTTAAATAACCAATTATAGTTTTATGCTCTAACATTTATGATAAAATATAAAAGATTTAGATATAAAACTTTAAACATCACATAATTTTACTCTTGTCCAAAGAGTGGCATAATGAGAGTCTCATGTTACAAACTATATCTTAAGAAGGAAAGTAAAACCTATCGGGGGAGAGATGTAACGAGAGTCTCATATTTCATACTATAAGTTAAGGGAAAAAGTGAATCATGTCGAGAGAAATGTGTAACGAGGGTTCCGGGTTCCATACTATAACCTAAGGGGGAAAGTGAATACTGTCGGGAGAAATGTGTAACAAAGGTCCCAGGTTTCAAACTATACGTTAAGGGAGAAAGTGGCCCATGTCGGAGAAATGGTGTAACGAGAGTCCCAGGTTCAAAACTATATATTATGGGTGAACTATGAAATTGCTTTAGGTTGTGTGAGAGTTCGGGAGAGATTCTCATCATTCATCAATAACGTCAAATGTGAGTTATGTTGCTGCTATGATTCCTTGTTTGCAGGGAAAGAATAGAGGTTTCAGCACCACCTTCGTCTCCTACTACCCAATTAGACGTAGACACGCCACTATATGGTGGTGACATGTTTAAAGACAAATAAATTACAACTTCGACTTATTTACTTTTCTATACACCGTTCAATATCATATTGTGTGGCCACGAGCAGTTTGCATGTTTGTATTTTAAACCAAAATTTGTAGTTGAACACTCTCCTAGGCTCGTGTAATTATATCATAAATATTATTAAAGTTTACATGTATAATAAAAGTACTTACATGGTATGAGAAGAACCGAGCCTACTTTTGTTAAATCTCAGTTCAAAAAGAAATTGTATCATTTTCACCTTTACTTGAACGCTTTTATACAGTTAATCACTCAAACCCGACCCAAACTAGACTTGACTTGTTTACTTTTACTACAGATATTCATTAGAAAAAAGTAATTAAAAATATATATGAGTAAATACTAAATTAGCCTACTTGCAAGCTTACATAAATTGTGCTTGATCTCAACTTATTTATTAAATAATTCTATTTGAGATTGATTTACCGAAAAAAAAATTCGTTTTTCACATGTCACATAATATTTTTTTAATTTAGGATGTTACGTAGTTTTTCAATGTTTTTACTTTTTTAAATTTTGAAAATGACCAAAATACCTTCATATTTGTCATTTAACCCTATTTAAAATTCAAAGGACCAAAATGCCCTCACAAGCATAGTTTTGGAATGCATACAGTTGTAGACAAAGAGAGTAAATAGCAAAAATTGAACAAAACATCAATTTCCCATTTCGTCACCTACAGAAAATTATAGACAAGAGAGTGTTTGGGAATCAAATAAAAAACTCAATTTTCAGGCCATTTGTTTTGTTCAAGTTTTGCTATTTATTACTTTCTTTGTCTACAAGCTCTATTTTGTTATACTCTGACCAACTCGCGAGTTTGTTGAAATTTGAATGAAAAGGTTAATGTATCCCATTAACCAGACATTATTTGTATTTGCATCACTTATTTAGACCTTAATTTTCAAGTGAACTCCAAATAAAATGATAAGACTTGTAAATATGATAAAACATTGCTTGTTTTCTGTTATTTCTTATTTCAGTTGATTTTTTGTAACACATCATTTAAATCAAACTAATTCTTCACAAACCACAATCAACCATTAAACACAATATAAATAGTATATTATAATTGATAAAGAATATGTACAAATTATGTTGAATAATCCCCTAACCCCATAATCAATGACCCAACAGTGTAAATAACTAACAAAACCCAATTCAAACCACCCAAAACACACTAAAGTAACTAGAACACCCCAATTTGACCCCCAAAACACAGAGAGTTAAATAAGTAGATTAACCAAGAAGACTCACAATGTTGGGCAGAGCCTTGATGAGGCGATTGTGCCGTTTCTTGGCATCCCTATGAGCAGCGAGCACCCCTTCCCCTGGTTTAGGAGGCTCGTCCAAGTGTGTCCGCAAGGCCTCGCTCCACTTGGCCCACTTATTTATCTCCACCCGACCCCGACCCCCAGTCCAACCAGAACCGACACCGAAGAACAGGGGTCGAATCGGGATCGAACCCGAACCGAAGCAAGCAATTTTGGTTCTTAAACTGAAAGAACCATTTAATTATATCTCCTAAAATTCAAAACTTCCGGTTGATTTACAAGAACTAAAACCGGCTCTGTGAAAAATGGAAGTCCTGAAGAGGATATGTTATTTATCTTTTAGTTACAAATTTTATTGTTCGATTGAGATGTACCAATTAATTATTAACATGAAAATTCAATCGGTTCCAATGTGATAAAACTGGGGAACCAGGTTAAAAACCGAACTGGCCCCTTGCACAATGATTTCAGTTCTAGTTCCTGAAAATTGAGAATCGATGGATCCAGTTCGTTCTGATTCTTAGTTGGTCCGGTCCGATCCCGAAATCTCAATTATAAATTTTAATTTAAAATTGATATTTATTGTAAATGAAATTAACCAGAAATGCAAACTAATTGCTTGTCATGCAAGTAACCACATGGAGAGCTTACAGTTTTGAAAAAATTGCAAAAATGTGTCATGTTGTATAACATTTGTACAAGAATGAGTTGTCGTCATGGCCTGGTAGGTGTGAATCTCAATTCGAAGTCTTGCGGCGTTTAGGGCGGAACACAAAAGGTTCGTGTGCACCTAAACAAGCTTAGGGGGGACAGACTTTCGGGGTCTCAGTATGTCTGTAGGAGAGGGGAGATCGGCACTAGTTTATCAGGGTGCTATGTCGGATCGAACTCGTCCGATCGGGTCAGGACGCAACCGGTTGGATTGACCAGAAAGAGGAGTAGAAGAAGAGAGCTCGGCCGATTCAAGAAATCACGCCCGAATCGGTCGACTAGATAGAGGGGCTTTCTGGTTCTCGGTATGCCCTTGAGCATGTGTAGACACAAATATATTTAAGGATCGAGAGTCCGGGATATTTTATTGGCCGAGAAAATTATTCCGGCAATAAACGGGGTGATCGAACAGGTCTCTTACCTTTTCGATTTCTTGCAATGAAACAGAGAATCCATATTTATACTAATAGTATACAAGAGATCTAGTGCAAAAGAGAAATACATATTCTCTAGTGTGAAAGGGAAATATAACTCGTGAAACTCTAATAAAAAATTGAGAATCAATCGGTTCCAATGTGATAAAACTGGAGAACTGGGTTAGAAATCGAACTAGCCCCTTACATAATGATTCCAATTCTAGTTTCCGGAAATTGAGAACTGGTAGGTTCAGTTCGCTTTGGTTCTTAGCTGGTTCGGTCCGATCCCGGAATGATTTAAAATTGATATATTGTATATGAAATTAATCGGAAATACAAACTAGTTGCTTGTCACGCAAGTAACCCACATTGAGAGATTAGAGAGCTTAAATAGAAATAACAATCATCCCTTTTGCAGCCCAAATCACCCACAGCAGAAGTAACAATCAACCCTTTTACTAAATCGGGAATAAGAATCAAACCACAAATCACCTAATTTCAATTTTATTTCAGCATCTTTAAATTGTTTTTTTTAATATATATATATATAAGGGCAATTTTGTTTTGTCAATTTAAGTAATTTAATGTGTAATTTAAACAAATTAAAAGTAGAAGGTTGCATAGTGATGCACCTCAAAGTGCAAAGGTTGTAAAATGCAACAAGTGCCTATTTCTGAGTTATAAAATGTGATTACCCCTTAAATGAAATATTTATTAGTGTATTCCTAAAGAGTTACACATTATAGTTCAAAAATATATTTTACGTTGTTATGATAAGCGGCAAAATATTTTGTTTATCTTCAAAGGGGATCAATGAGGTAAAAATCACTCTTATGGTAACAATTAAGAATTAATTTTAGTAGTTGGATTAATAAAATATAGATATAAGATTAAACTTCAGTTTGGTAAACATTTGTAATTTTGGAAAACTTGACTTTAGTTAAAAATATTTATCATTAATGACATAATTTAATCTCGTAATTTTCATTTTATTGATCCGGCGGAGGAGTTTAGTTTCTAATTTGCACCGTAAGAGGTGATTTTGACTTATTTATTTGCTTGTTAATTCCAATTATTCTCAGTGTTCTAAAAAACGTTTGACACTAATTAAGCGGAAATGACTTTTAAAAACTAATTGATAAATTAATTTGATAAGTCAATGATTTCTACAACGTTGTTTTTCTTTTGTTCAAGAACTTGTTAGCGTATAGAAAAATTGTATTTTTGTTTTTTTTACAATTTTTCTATACGCTAACAAGTTCCTGAACAAAAACAAAACAACGTTAGTTAGAGCGTGTGGTTGTTAACTAAAAGGTATAGAAAAATTGTATGTATCACGTGAATACTATTCACAATAAGACTATTGGCATTGCATATGAAGTCGAATTAAGCCTAAATTTATTGAAGCTCGTCTTGGCTAGAAGAAAATAATGTATCCCAAACTCAAATGAGTTCATATAATTACGTTTGGCTCGAAAAAGATATAGTTAAACATGAATTTGACTCTCTACTTGATTCATATAGTTTTCGTTATCAATATTGTAAAAATCTATGACTACATCGATTAATCCTATGAATTCTTTAATTTAATTTATTTTCTGATTAGTCCTTAAAAGACCATCTTTACCCGACTAGCGTTTAACGCTTTTAACAACAATGTTCGTTACATATACATATACTAAAAATAAAAATTATAATTAGTTAATTACTAATCAAGTTGGTTTGTAAATCTATAAGTTTTGATATTTTAAGCTCGAATTTATTTGGTTATCAAACAATCTTAATCTTGAATTCAATTATAACAAGCACAAGTCAAATATAAGACAAAATAACTTGACTCAACTCATTCACATCCCTAATATCAAATCTCAGCAATAGTATCTCTCAACCAAGTCGGCCACCTAGGCGAAGATTTTTACAACACCAACCCAATGTTATGTAATTAGTTGTTTTAAGTTAATTAGGCGGATACAGTCATATATAAGTGAGTTTAAGTAAAATAAAAGTTTTAAAAAATTAATTTAGAAAATAAAAATGAATAATACTTAAAACTAAAATAATTTATAATAATTTGTATTGATATGCTTATAATTTTACGTACATAAATGTAACAAATATTAAAAATTTATATTTTATATCTTAAATATTTATTTTTTATAATATAATCCAAGGACTTAAAAAATGTTATCCATTTTCATTTTTTGAACAAAACCAGACAAAGCTGCAAAATTAGAGGGCAAGAGAGCAAGAGAGCAAGAGCTAATTTGACATTATTAAACTTGTTACGTCTCCGAATTGATTAGTTCAAACTAACATGTTCAAAATCAAGCTGAACCAAATTAAATTTTATCGGTCAATTTTTATTCTTAAAATCGAATTGATCAATTATGTTCAAAACCAAATCGACTCGAAATCGAACCATAAACAACCTTGTAGCTCCCATCATTACAAAGGTCAGAATTTAATCCCTCTACCGACTTATATTAAAAACCTAAACAAATAATCGACTCGTTTATATCCCTAAACAAGGACTCGAATCATAACAATAATATCTCTCATTTTTAATCTCTCTACAAATCAAGTAACAAAGATACAAAGGAAAATGTCACATGATTATCCCAAAATTTGACGTTTTTTCACCTGACTATCCCTAAATTTTTTTTGGCATTGTGGGTACCTTAAATTTACAAAATTGTCACCGTTAGTACCCAATACCCATTTCCGTCCATTTTTTGTAAAACTTTGTTAAATTTTGAGGTAAAAGACCGAAATGCCCCTGTAAGTGTTTTAAATTTTCAAAATGTGACATTGACCTCCTTTGCCTTCTCTTTCTCTCTCTCTCCACTCCGACATTTTGTATCACGTTGATCAATTCATCTGACATTCAACGGAAATCTACGAGGCATGCCGGGCAGTTATACAAATATACGAGGCATAGCCTCCACACTCCAACCAACGTGATTTGAAATGAGGGAAAAATTGATGAAATGAGCGTTAAAAAATGGATAATGACATTTTGTTACACATAACTATTGTGAAATGACACTTTCATACACTAACTAATTTTCTCTTTTTTTAGTACCCTGATAATTTTTTTGTGACAATCTACGATAAAATATTTAAGATGTCATCCAATGGCTTTTAAATTTTCAGAATGTGTCATGAACAGTGAACAATTTCAAATTTAAACCCATAATTGAACTGATTAAAATTAAAATTTAAAATTGAATGGTTCAAATTAAAAATTGTCTAAAATGTCATGCAATGGATTTTAAATTTTCAAAAAGTGTCACGAACAGTGAATTTAGGTTCAAATTGAAATGGATCTGTTTTTGGTAGTGCATCGTCTTTTCGGAGAGAATCCTCCCCAGCAACCGCGTTGTGTGCCTTTGCTTTCCCTCCGTCTCTCACCGCTTGTGCCTTGGATTCGGCGCCTCCCCGTCCTTCCACCGCGCCTCCTGCTCCAACCCTAGTCACTCCTTCTTCAGCAAGATCGCGATCGATTTGAGATTTGTCGTGGCGCTCGTCGCCTCCGCTAGGGTTTCGGTGGTATCGATGGGCAAGGCGCTAGCGAGAGCAAGGGTAGACACGGAGAGGAGGATGTGAGAGTCGGTCTTCACCAATAGGAAGGCCCGTGAGGCGATGAAATTGGTTAGGGTTTTGTGGTTTCTAAGGATGGTTGTGGTGGAGCAGAGAGTGAATCTCATCCATAGTGAAGTTGAAGAAGAGAGATAGAGTGAGAAGAGAGGTTGAAGGAAGAAAAAATGGCAATTTCACCATTTATTTTAAAATGACTATTATGTCCTTAGTTTTAATTTTATATTTTGGGGTATAATTATAACTGCATCTTAAATATAAATTTATTTGAATCAGTTCGATTATAATTTCTTAAAACATGGGTAGTTTAGATATTTTAGAGATAGATTGTCACAAAAAAAATTGTCAAGATACTAAAAATAATAATAATAATAATAATAAAAGTATAAAAATGTGATTTCGTGATAGTTAGATGTAACAAAATGTCATTAACATAAATAAGATAGATGAAAAAAAAAACAAATCGTTTTGGGTTCGGAGGATAAGACATTTTGTCTCAATCGCTTCTTCTCGGTGAATAAGGCGGCAAAATTGGCGCGAATTGCGGTGAAGCAGAGTACAAAGAGTAGTAACGAAGAAGCAGTCGTCTCCGATTCGGAAATTCGCTTGCAATTTCAAATATACGACCTTTGCTTCTTCATCTTCATCTTCATCATTGTTCAGCGCCCAAAAGTGTATTTTTTTTACCTCAAAAACCCTATTCCATTCATTTTAGTTTCTGCTGTAACTGGGTTTTTATAGTACCTTCTATTTCTTGATTCTCACACATACACATATTTGTCTAGATTGAAACAACCCTAATCGTCTGATTGTAGCTGCAATGACTGTAAGGTTCTATTTTTAGGAATTGGGGAAAGCTTGAATTGATCCTACCTATTTTAGGTCTTCGGTGCTTTGGAGATATAATAATCCACACCTAAATGCTGAACTTGTGGTTTTCATGGAAACTTAGTTGTGACTACCATAGACTCTTATGTTAACACAAGAGGTCATGGTCAAGCACTAGAATGGGAGTTGACTGAATTAGAGCATTATTTTTCCCTTGCACAAGCTGTAGTTGCAGATAAGTTTATCTGGAGATTTAAGCATATGGTCTCTGACCTCGATAGAGGAAGTGGTTGCGTATTTTCTCCGTGGTGTTCAGTCCAAAAGAAATGGTGGGCGTTAATTTAAATGAACCGAGGCTTCCAGAAATCTTTCTTGGAAAAAACAGGTTTAAGGAATATTTCGTACATCATTGAATTGGTTCATCATGTCCAATTTGTGATGTGATGCAAAATGACATTGGAGATACTATTACTGCTGTATGCACTCTTCTGATGTTAAGGTTAGGGGAGGGTTATATGTGTACACGGCCTTACCCTTACTTCCACAGAGTGGTTATTTTACTGACCTAAACTCATCAATTTTACGTTGCGCCGAGGGTCATTCCTTCCTATAAGAACATAACCCACTTGTTAGAAGAGCTAGAAAGGTATTCATCATGGTGCCATCTTGAAATTTTAAGCAACAAGTAAAACCAAAAGACCAGCAATTAATAAAAGTTAGGTAGGGAAAAGGGTTTCTTGATAAAGGCGAATCAATACTCCCTTAGTGATGAGTGATGACTAACATCAAATTAGCCTTTCTAATACTTTTTCGGGGCTCTAATCCTTCCAAAAAACTGGCTGACATGTTCACTTAGTATAAGGCTTACTGCACCCACTGGGGACAATAAAAAAGTGGGGTTTATGGTTTATTTAAAGATCCACCTGAAAAGCTGTTTATCGGCACCTATAAGATTTCCTCTACCTTGTACTTGATTTGCTGATTGTTTTTTTTTCACTCAATAATATTTTGCAAAGTGCTCATTACATTTACAGGCGGCTTGCGTCTTACTTATATTTCTTTATTTTGATTAATTTTCTTAGTACTTTAACAAAAGATATATGTGATCAAAGAATTATTTTTGTCTCGTTAACATATTTAATTTCTCACTGTCTCTTGGTTGCCTTAAAGAGGCAGACAGGTAGGTTTGTTTCATACATCACTGTGATGATTGGAATTTGCTATTAGATGACTGGATGGAGCATAATGATCTTCTCCTTTGCCTAATTTATGTCACTTAACAATGATGGCTCATTGCATTGATGACCGGTAAGATCCATCTTGACTTTACAGGCAAGCAAGTTAACATCTTTTTCTAGGTGCTAAATTATTTAGTATCATGATGAAAAGAAGATTAATTTCTCATCTTTAGTTTTCTTTTCATCATTTGAGAACCAAAGTTAAATCAAGATCCTAAGAATTCACACGAACAACCTCTGAATTTCTGATATGATTGCTATTCACATTCAGCATTTGTTAACTCCGAAATCTCCTGAAGGACTAACAACAATGATTCCCCCAGTGGCAGCTTCATTAACAATTGTTACAGATGTTGTCATGCATTCGTATACTTCAAAGATGGAACATATCAGAGTTTAATTTCCTCGCTTATTACGAACTCTATAAAGTTATAATAGTATCAAAACTCAAAATGAAATAGCTTATAAAGATTGATTGGTTCTCGTGAAAATACCCAAGTAGCTTTTGTATAGATGGAGCCTCGAGTCGTTGTCTAGGTCCTCTTGGATAGTGACCACTAGCCATTGAGTGCATAATATGAAAAACTTTTATTGCCATTTTCACAAAGTTCCATTGGATGGCATAGTGTGTGCAAAGTGCACGGCGTCCAGACAAAGATTTTTAATCTCTCTTGACCAAAGCATGGCCATTATCAAAAGTTAGTGAAAGGGGAAAAAAGAGTACATAAAAATTAATCGATTCTGTACCCTGTCCTTGCTTTTATCTTCTCTCTGTCTCAAAATCTCACCCCCTGCTGACTTCTGATCTTTCTTGATCATCGCAGGCCGAGATCCTAGCAGCTGACAGCGAGTAAAACCCGACCTCACTCATAGTCTTTCTTGAATGGAACTTCTGCTGAGATTGTTTGCAATGCGCAATTGCTCCCTGAATTGGACTCTCCATCTCTGATTTTGTACTGCTGCTTCTCTTCATGTTCTTGAGCTCATGGACACTGCTTGAGGAAGAGTCGGATGAAGAAGAAGATGGCGATGACTTGTTTGTTGAATGACGCCTTATGGACAGAGAGAATGATCTCCTATGCCTACCACCATCCTCAGTGATCTTTCCGTTGTCAAAGCTCCTCATGGCAGTGGTTGATCTGTGGAACGTGTTCTTCTTCGGGGCTTTGACATTCTTTGCATCTGCTGCGCGAGATTCATCCGAACAGCTTGACTTACCAAAGAACGACTTGAGGTATGCACGAGAAGCCTTCAGTTTTGAACCGAGCGAGGACTTCTTCATCACGTTAAGCTTCCTGGTCCAAGACTTCTTCGAGCTCTCGCCGATGAAGCCACTGAGCTCAGTAGAGTACTGCAAGAAATACTCCTCCGGGTTGAGCTCACAACTGACATGGCACGATTCTGAAGGCGAGACGTTGCAGGACTCGAACGGGGTGCTGGCGGTGGGTGTTGGGGCTCTTGTGATGGCCAATGGGGTGCTGTAAAATTCTTCAAAGGCAGAGTTAGAGTTCTGCAGGAGTTTCTCGACCATTTGTAGGCGTGGAGGGAGGTGGAGAGGGAGGAGCTTCCCTTTGTAGAAAAGCTCATCGGCTGGTGAGGTTGTCGTGTCTCTCTCTAGAGGGCCTGAGGACATTTGGAACTCAAACTCTCTAGGGTGTGAAGGAGAGCTTATGGAGTTGCAGAGGAAGGCCGAGAACGCGCTTACTTCCATGTCAATGTAGTCATCTTCTGCATAATCATAGGAGATGAAGTTCACAGCCATTTCTACAGGTAAAATGGACCTTCCTCTCTCTATTTTCTCTCTAGAATTTGGTTATGGGAAGCTGAGCTTTGTTAAGGGACAATGGGGAGGACATATGCACCATTTAATAGAGCAAGTGATGCTCAAGCCATGAAAAAGAAGCAACTTTATTATTATTGTTATTATCAGATATTTGGGTGTCCTTGAATGCTTCCAAATAAAAAATTCAGAAACATGGGGGGTATTGAGTGGCCCAGAAGAGTGACCCATGTCTCTATTTGTTTTTCTTGATATTTCATTCTAGTGGCTCATTTCTCATTGCCTTTCTTTAAATATGGACTCTTGTTTCTTCTTTTACAAAAGAAGGCAAATGGAATCATCACTGTCTTTGAAAGGTTGATTTTCAGTAAGATTTATATTATCTCTCTTAATGGGATTCTGGACTGTGCATGGGTCCTTATTGTGACATCATAAATAGTTTTTGCTCATTTGATTTTGTAGGTACCATATGGTAATGTCCTGAGGATGTGATCTTTACTGCACAAAGAGGAGAGCTTGTTATCATATCAGACACCCCCGTTATTTTTGAAGGTTAAGGTATAAGAATTGCTTTCACTAATTAGATTATATATTTAACTCTACTATGACTTGTAATTAGGTTTCAAATTATGGGTTCCGTCCCGGATGGTGTTCAAGAATGATACCCAAAACATTTTTCTTTCACATAAAGTAGTCAAGTTTATGTTTTGATCCATCCTATCAAATTTGTTGACGTGATGTTGATATGTCAAATTGCCAATGGTTCCGTGATGGAAATGACCAAAAGTGGACGACATATACTTTGGGTTCTGAGGTAAACATTTTGTTTACTGTTCTCGAATAGAATGGATACTTTAAATACAATAAATATAATCGCATGTAACATTTTGATTTAGTAAAGAGGCAAATCAGAAGTAATTGAGGTCATTGGTTCTATATAAAATACACAGACAATTACTCATTAACTATTCGAATTGTGTAACATGATAGTAATGATTGAGAAATGTTTCACACCTTACCCTAAAGAAGTGAATAGAGAAAGGGTTTAAAAATTCATGGAAGGTCATAAAATATTTGAGTGTATCTAACTTGGGAGCCAAGGGACAAAAGTCCCAGATTCTGGTACATGTTCATGTCTTACTAACTGATCAGTTAAAAGACTCAAAACTTAACTACAGAGCATGCACCTAAGAGAATAAAGAAGATGTGTATATATATTTTAATACACAGCCCAAAATGTCAAAACAAAACCTGGTTTTATGGCACCCTCTAACAAATAAAATACTGCAAAACCCAATGAAAAGAAGTTCACCTGTTGAATATAATATGAAGTTAGAGGTTGATAGAATCACTTTTATGTATGTGCTTTACCTGGTTGCATTACTTTTACAGGATTTCCGGGCTTTCATTAAAAAAATATTTGTGTTCGTTCTTTATGGGAACTCTCACCATGTTAGATTCGTGATTTTAATTATAGAGTTTAAAATACTGTGTTTCAATTATAATACTAATGTTTGGGAACTGTACTATTTGAAATGACAGTAACAATCGTCATTTGAAATACTTTGTTTTCCAAAATTTGAAATCAAATTCAGCTTCTCGAACCTATTGATCGATCGTATGTAAATGTCCTCATATTTCCCAAAATCTACATTGTAATGTTTCTTTCTCTGTCACAGGTAAAGGAAAAAGAAGATTATTTGTAATAAGATTAATAGAGGGGTTGACCTGACGATCCGACAGAGGAAAGTGGTGAAGAGAGAATGGTAATGTAATTGCCCACCACTATACAAAGCTTCTGTTTTGTCTTCCCCTTGTAAAGTATAGCTTCTATCTCTTTCACTATGTGTTAAATTGAATTTTAACCACTAGAATTGTGAAGGGCCAAAGCCAAAATTAGGAGTTGTGTCAGTTTCATAACAATTTGTTTTTGTTTGACACCAACATAACATAAGAAAACAAACCAGCCACTTTTCCTCTTAATGTCTTGTCTTTGTAATTCTTCCCAGCCATGTCCATGGCATCTTTCTCTCTCTCCATCTCTTGGCTTCAAAGTTCAAACTCACCATAAAAAATATATGGACTCAGCAAAAAGTAGATGAAAAGAAACATTGGTGTGCAAGTTTCGTTACAGCTCTATTTATTTATTTATTTATTAAAGAATGCCTCATTACACTGGATTACAAATTTGATAAGAAAAACTCTTCACGCCGCTTGTCTAAGCAGACATTGTACTAAAAACGCTTGATGCTAATTGGATGGAGAGGATTTTTTGGGGATCAATCGGGAATTAATCGAAAATTAATAGAGTTAATCGGACAAGTTGGGAATTTTTAGAACCCCACTAGGATTTGAACTTCTGTTTTTCGTTTCATCATAGCTTAACACTTCTCATTTCTCAATCGCTAAATAAGGTACCCACTAGGATTTGAACTTTTGTTCTCCGTTTCATCATAGCTTAACACTTCCCAGTCAGTAAATAAGGTACCCACTAGGATTTGAACTTATGTTCTCCGTTTCATCAGCTAAGCACTTCTCAGTCGCTGATAAGGTGCCCACTAGATTTGAACTTATGTTCTCCATTCATCATAGCGTAAAACTTCATGGTCAGTAAATAAGGTACCCACTAGGATTTGTGTTCTCCGTTTCATCATAGCTTATAAAGTATCTTGCAAAACATTCGTGCCAATTTGAATTGATTCGATTAGATTATACCCTTAAGACCCATATTGAAATAAAATGGGGGATGGTAGAATAAGGTGATTGGTGCAAGGAAAGGGCAATAAGAGCCTCTGGGCTCTGGAGGGGCTACATTGCCTGGCATTTCATAGCAGCATCAACAAAAGTTGGAAAATGGTCTCTACTAGACCAAAACACACACACACAAAGAGAGCCTTTATACAAGTCACTTCAGAGAGTGCTTTTTTCTAGAAACCCACTAGCTTGTGCACCCTTGTGCCTCGGCCATTTCAGGCCCTCTCACCATAATGCTGCTCTTCAAAGCCATAACACATTTCCACCTTCTATATCTGGAAACTTTTTCTATACATTTATCAACATTGCACTGAAGAAAATAATAACCCCACACATTTCCTTAATGGTCACAACAATCCATTGCATCAAGGGTCACCTAATGAATTGATCCTTATTTCTGACAAGTTCTCGTATTTTGAATCACATTCTATAGTAATATTTACATCTGAATTTATGATTATCTTCCATTTTGCTTAGATAAATTCCAAGTACAATATACCAATGTGATCATTTACATAATGAATGAATCGAAGGTGATCTTCCATCCCATGTTACAATAAAAGAAGCTGATTTTCTAAAACACGGCTTCTTTAGGGAGATTGAAAAGAGGGAGATTCATCTTTGTATAGTTGTGGGTTTGTTTATTGATTTTAAGAACAAGGATTGTAGCTGTACCTGTGAGTGACTACTTGGTTGGAGAATCGCCAAATTTTAATTCCTTTTCAAGCTCATCGAACTCCCAGTCCCCGATTTCGTCTTCTAAGTATTCGTCACTAACCTTCCCAAACTCCGACTCCAGCTTTGCTAGCTCTGCTGCAGCGTTTAGTTCTGAGTCTGCTTTGGTTGTTGTACTTGACTCGGGATGCTTGCCTGTATCGGTATCCGGCATTGGAGGATGGTATTCACTTGTCAGCGACTTTGAACCCGGGGGAGTATGTGCCTTTGCAACTGGGGTCTCCACCTCGAGAGTCGGTCTCTCAATAGATTCAAATTCCCCACTTAACTTCTCAACATCATCAAATAACTCCTTCACCCTACCATCATCTTTCCTGGATACAGGGATAAGAAAAAAAACATTCGTCTTACAATGCAAAACACTTAATTACCATACAAGAGAATGAACGTAATCAAAGGATGTCACAAGGTAAACCTACCTGGGGATTTGCCCTTGGTGCGCATAAAACTGCGCTTTCATGTGATCCACCACACTGAAGGTGGTGACAATCTGAAACGAGAAAGGCATCAAAAGATTTGTTTGGTAAATTAGTTCACTTGATAACAAATTGCTTGTTAAATTCTCTTCCGACCAATTTGGCACCATATCATTAGGGTGAAACTGCATATATAGTGTGGAGTAAAAACTAGTAATGGGTTTTGAATTTGCAAAGTTATGTACAACCACTTGAAACAAAAAAGACACAGGCGAGGAATCAGGGATGGATGGAGTCACAATGCTCGTTTTTTCACATTACTTCTGTTCACTTTTTTTGTATTGTTCCAAGAGTTCACTTTTTCCAACTTGGGAATTGACTCTCTTTTCTTTAATTTTAATCGTCCTATTGCTTATACAAAAACAGTAACATGAAAACAGGGAAACTCTGTCATGTAATATTGATAGAAAGGTGTACACAGCCTACAATTTATATTAAAAGATGACAAATTATTGTTGTAATGGGACCCCCTGGCTCAAATTGCATTGATTAAAACAACTAGTACATGTAATTTGTCTGCATGACTGAAGCTCACACATCCGTTTTTGTTTTTGTGTATATCAACAAACTTTAGTTTTAGCAAACCATCTCAGAAAGTATAAGGGCAATCATGTGTACCTTCGCTTCATGGTTCATATATTCCTCCTCGAGATTTTTTCTTGGGTTTAATACTGTGGATTTGTCTGTGTCCAAAGTTGACTCTACCCTTGACCTGTCTTACGACCAAGCAATTAAGTATAAGGAGTTAAAAGTGGACAACAATAGGGAAAAACTATATAAGTGAAATAAAATATGTTACCCCTCACTCAAATTGCTTAGGTTCTCCACATATGTTCTAATGCGGCTGATAGCAGGCCTTAACTCTTTCTGAAAAAGAGATACAAGTTTTATAATATGCGAGAGATTTTTATATCTACATCAACAATGTTAAAGAGATACAAGAATCTAATGATACCTTGTATGTGGAGAGGAGATGAACAGCCAAGTTCACAAAATAATCCTCATGTTTCTCCATTTCATCGCTTTAAATTAAGCAGTTTAGCAATTAGTACCAAGATAATTAGGTCTCTTATTCTAAAAGAATAATTGATATAT
>JAYMTP010002656.1:0-19037 GCA_036897365.1 Geranium brycei
TAACCATAATTAAATGTAATAAACTGTCATTTTACTAAAATTAATCATACTTAATAACTGAGACATTTTAACTTATGGCCAAAATTTCATGCTTTGTGAATATTGATGTTCTTAAACAATATATTATTTTTTTAACTATCCTTAAACTTACCATACCCCATTTAAATATCATGCTGAGCCTCAACTCCTGGTCTTTAGGAGCTAGCAGAGCCAACCACTGCTGAGACTCTCTTCCTGAGAAACTAGGAGAATGGTGTATATTTTTTTCTTCGTAATTTTATACGAAGGTTGTCATTTTGGGCTTCCTTTTGTAATTATTTACTTCTAATTGCTTATTAGGAAGGGCGCATTACTAATTTTGTTAACATTGGAGGGCCCTGATGCAAATTGTAATTAAATTTTCATTTTCTCCGCAGTATTTTCAGGCTGTTGTTGAAAAAAGTAAAGCGAAATGGCAATTTCGGGATTCTTCTCAAAACTAAACCTTTTTTAATTCCCGCCTCAAATCCTATATAAAGCCGATAAGAAATCTCCACATTCTGTTTTCCAAAAGAAAATTTACATTCCTTTCTCAAAAAAAGCTCTCACCTATTTTTTCCTCCGATTCTCCTTCTGCATTATAGATGAACCGTCTTCAATATCTGTATGATTCACATTCCAGTTTCTCTTTTGATTCTCTGTTTGTTTCGGTTTTTGATTTGTTGAATCTATTTTCTGTCATTTTCGTTTCTATTTTGTGCATTTTCAGATCCCATGGCGCGCCTCTGTACGGCTTCAGAGGACTGCAACAGAATGCTTCCTTCTTCGCTGTCCAGAATATGGTACATTTGCTCGCAACTCGAATTTAGAAACAAATATAGGATCTGTATGGTTTTGTTTCGTGAAATTGTTTGTTTCTTTGGAACAATTTGATGCAGAGGATGATGCGGCCTACTGTCGCGAATCTGGTACATTTGCTTGGAAATCAGAATTTATGAATGTACATATGTTCAGTATGTGTTTGTTTCCTGAGAAATTACTTTTTGGGAACGATTTTATGCAGAGAGTGATGCGTACTACTGATCTGCACTACCGTATAATTGCCTTGAAGGTGAGGTTATATTTTTGTTCTTTTTGCTATCTTCAATGTTCAACATAGAAGCTGATTTTTATTTTTGGAAATTTGTGTCTGTTATGATTAAATAACCATAGATCTTAGATTATACGCGAATATATATCTATTTTGTATTTGCTATTTTGATATCATTATCATAGGCATTCACTTGTTTGTTTTCTTGTCAATTTAAGCATGTTAAATATTGTGTATAGTCGAATTTAGTTGTGGAATAGGTAATTTGGTTTGGCTGTAAGTTACTAATTTTGTGTTGTTACTCGTCTCGACTTTCTTTAACATGGTGGCTTCTTTCTTTTTACAGGCAGTTCCTGATTCCAAATCTAGTACTGGGGGTAGTGGTTCGGAGATGGAGCCGCAAGAGTCCAACAAGATGAATGGTTCCCGGGTGGAGTCAGAGAAGTCCAACAAGACAGGTGGTTCCGAAATGGAGCTGGACAAGTCCGACAAGACCGGTGGTTCCGAAATGGAGCTGGACAAGTCCGACAAGACCGGTGGTTCTGAGGCGGAAACAGAAAAGTCTGATGAATATAGTCAAAACATGACACAAGCAATGGGTGCTGGTGAGTTACGTTGTGGTGATCATTAATCCCGACAAAGCTTAGGAAGAACTTGAATTGTGGCAACATGATATCACATATTGACATGGACTTGGCACAATACTGCATAAATTCACCTACCACAGAATCAGGTTTGATGTGAGGGATTGTGTACAGGTTTTCATGCTAGTCTCAACTTTAGGTTAATTTTATATTTGCATTTATTTGTTTAACGAGCATATTTCTGCAATCAGCCCTCTTTCATAGCTTTATTTGTTCTGTAATTGCAGCTAATTTTCCTTTTTTTCTTTATTATAATTCAATGCAGTTTTGACCTATAGGCATGAACTTGGAATGAACTATGACTTCATTCTTCCAGACTTGATTGTAGGTTCATGTTTGCAGGTGATGTTCATTCTTCACTTTTAAGATAGTATTGGCAAGTTGTATTCCTTCTACAGAAGTTCCAATCAAATTCTTATTAATTTTCTTGTTCGTTATCTCATATTTGTCAGACTTCTGAAGATGTGGACAAGCTTCGTAGTATAGGAGTGAAAACAGTCTTTTGTTTGCAACAGAATCCAGATCTGGAGTATCCTAAATACATTTTACTTAATTTTCTTTTGATTATTTGATTTAAAAAGATATCAAATATTTGGAATTTGAATAGTTTATTTGAGCAAGAAAAGGATGCAACCAATTCCTTTACCGGCACTTTCAGATATTTTGGGGTTGACATCAATTCCATACAAGAGCATGCCAAGACGTATGATGACATTCAACACTTGCGTGCTGAGATTAGGTAGTTTATGACAAAATAGCAATTGTTTTGATATTGCAAGTTACTAATTTGAAAGCATGACTATTTTGTCAGTCATTGCTGGAAAGTAAAACTAATAGCAGGCTTGATTTCCCTGGAAAAATTTGTTGCTTCTCAACTTGACCAACTGTGGACCCATATATATATTTACACAATTGGAACAATAAATAAAATTCAGCTTGTTCCATAATGTAGTCTCGCACCTGAGCAATGAGGACTCGAGCTTCAAACTTTCTAACTGCAAGAATATTATTTAATGTTTCAGGGACTTCGATGCATTTGACTTACGGTTACGCCTTCCAGCTGTTATTAGTCAATTATACAGGGCTGTAAGTACAAATGATGGTATAACATATATACATTGCACTGCCGGACTTGGACGAGCACCTGCAGTGGCGGTATGCAGATAAATTTAGTTTCAGTAAAATGGTTACCTTATGCATGTGTAATTCTATTGGTTCACTTCTCATTGACAATGTGCTAAATGTTTGCTATGGAATGCAGTTGGCCTACATGTTCTGGGTTAAGGGCTATAAACTTAATGATGCTTGCAACTTGCTGCTGGTAACTTATTTTCTCATTTCTGTAGGGGAAATATAATAGAAAGGTTATTTAGCTTAATATATATATGCAGAACATATTTGACAGTTGAAGGTGAAACATTTTTTTATCCATATTGAGTTTCGTAATCAATTCAAAAGCATTACAGAGTTGGATGAGGTTTCATTTGTAATAGTATACATACGTGGTTTAAATTGCCTTGTACTTATCTGTAATCTCCAATGAGGTATCAGTTGGTGTACTTAAGTAAGTCATATGAAATCAAGTCTTTTCATTCCTACTAGTATTCTGTATTCATGGAAAGCATCAAAGCCATGATGCATTTAACATTTGATGGTGAAAAATTACTTTGTCATCTTTTAAGTATATAATTTGAACCAATGCTTAAATTGGTGCTAACAATAGTAAGGCAAATGTTTATACATATCAGGACTTATTAGTTATTCATATGAAAAATAAACCAAATGTTTCACTGTTGCTCAAACATTAGTGAAAGTTCACTGCCTGAATCTTTTCTTGCAGAGCAAAAGGTCATGTTTTCCGAAAGTTGAGGCTATAAAAAGTGCAACTGCAGATATTGTGAGATATTTTTCTTTATCATAAATGTCTTCACTTAAATACATTTAGACTTAGTTTTCTGTGTACTTCAGATCTTACTGATCTGCTGTTACTTTCAAATTAATACCTTAGTTAGTTCTGTTTATTTCAGTGCTGCTTGCTTGCTTGCTTGCATGCAATGCAAATCTTCATACTGATTGTTGCAAAAATTTCTGTGCTCATTCTTTTTTGCAGCAGTCTGAATCGCCTTTGTCATGAATTAATAGTCCGTTAGTTTAATAAATAAACTATATTTGGAGTTTTCTTTAATAACTCTTCCAACTTTTGTTTGCGTTAATTTATTTAGCGTGATAAAATTGCTATCCCTATCAAGCATGCCTTTCTAGACTAATCTAATCTACTAGGTTCCTATTTAAAGCTTACAGGCCTTAAGAGGAAGCTTGTCACTTTAACATGGAAAGGAGACACGTGCAGGACAGTAGAAGTTTCCGGCCTTGATATAGGTTGGACCCAGGTAATGTTCTTTACACATTTCACAAGTTATAAGTCAAGTTTCAATTGATCTGTGAGGGAAAAACCACTGAATATAATGGTTTGTTGTGAAACATGAAATAAAACAATATCATGCTGTTGGGTTCATACTATACATCTCTAAGAGGATAGCATGCGTATACTTTTGAAGTATCACATCTTGCAGATGTATACATTTTTTCCCAAAGATTTCTTCATGATCTGTCTTATCCACATATATTGCTCTTTATGGATAAGTAGCACTTGATAGTTGATATACTAACAGCTAGCGGGCTTTGACCTTGCCCTTCAAAGACTGGACTAAAATGTTTGGAGAATTATTAACCAGTAGTTTTTGTACACATCAAATTTGATAGCATATATAGGTCTATGTTTCAGGCATGACTCATTCAATAATTTTGACTTGTAATTTTTCAGAAAATGCCTCTGAAATATGATGCCGAACAAGGTCTGTGGATTCTCAGGAAGGAATTGCCTGTAAGTTCAATTCATTTGTAGGAAATGCGACAGTTACTTTTTATGTTGGATTTATTTTATTTTTCTTTGACACTTCTTTGTCTTCCATCCTTTTAATGTTGCTTATTGGACGGTATAGAATATGCTTTTACTTGTATATGCATTTCATTTTCAGTCTGGCGTTCTAATTTTCTTAACAGAATCAGCTATTTGGAGGTTAAAACAAATAAACTATTTGCATGGAATATGAATCAACTAAGTCATGCTTTGTCAATCAAAATTTTGCAGCCCTAGAAGCCAGTAACTTATAGAAATGATATTGCTTGTGAATAAGATATTAAGATCAATTTCTTCTTCTTTCTTTGCATTGACAGGAAGGACAGTACGAGTATAAGTACATTGTTGATGGCGAATGGACCTGCAATGAAAATGAGCTTGTTACCAGTCCCAATAAAGATGGCCATGTCAACAACTATGTTAAAGTAAGACATAGCTTGATTCATTCACATCCAACCACATTCCAATTTCATCTTGTGATTTTGAAGAAAGATTTTCATTTGTGCATGAAAATTAGTTCCTGCAACTATAGGATTATAGTTTGAGAAATATGGTAGGTCCCATCCATACATAGATGAGTAATTGAAAAGACCACTAGTTCAATGAGGATACCCCATTTGACTTTTGTTAGACTACTGAACAGTGTTGACCCTCCTCTCGTCATGCACAGTTCACTTTATCCCGTGTCATGGGGATGGAGCAGATCCTCCATCAATAAGGAAATCATAGGAATTTGTTGATACACTTGAGTGGTGTATTAGTTGATTCGGGATAAAACTAATAGCATAATAAAGAGAAGTTTTATTGAATACTTATAGTTATAGGTAATTCGAGAGACCTAATTTCTCTTCAGCCTAGGGCTCAAGTGGGACAATTCTTAGATTCAACTCAATACTCCCTATGCTAGCTCTGTCCTATTTTATACTAAAATTAGAACAATAAGAAAATCAAATAAAATGAAAGACGAACTCAATAAGAAAAAGAAATAAAAAAAGAAAACTTATCATTCCTTATTTGTTGACCTAGAGCCAAAAGGGTGTAACATTACCTGCGGCCACACATTCACTGTCTTCAAGGTGGAATTGAGGAGACTGTTTCCCCATGTACCCATAGTTTTTCCAGTTCACCTCAAAGATCGATAAGCCTTTCACTTTGCTCAACATTTCCATGTTTCCCTTCTGGGTCATTGTCGGAGCCACCCTTTTCATCCAAAGGATAATATTGTAGCAATAAGACTTGTAATTCCTTCCGTTGACATCGGTGGCATGGGGTGTACATCTCGACACATTTATATAACACAATCATTTTGCCCGCTTTAGCTGTAACTCTAATTTGGATGGTAGGCGAAACTGTGGTTCCTCTTTAATGATAGTCTATCGCATAAGGATTAATCTAGAGTCATTAGAGGTTGATACTCATGTAGCGTCCCATTAGCGTGACTGAGCTTGGGTTGGTGTTGGGCTCACAACTTGGTATCCACTTTTTAGGCCACTTTTGGCATGCTCGCCCAATCGGCCAGAAGACAGTGACTTCAGATCGAATCTCCGAGTGCAGCCCCTTAATGAACGAGGATTCCAGCACTAGCTCGCTTATACCTTTCAACTCAGAGAAATTTGCGTTATAATGATCCTGGTGACATCAATCGGAATCTTCGGACCATCTGCCACTTTAGATGGTTCCAGCTCACAAGTGGTTTTCTCTGGTTCAATGTAGCTCACAAGTGAATGTAGCTCAATTTGTTAGTTTGCCACGTCAACTTGGATCTTGGCCACCACTGCTTCCATGATCTCTATTCATGCTTCTGACGAGTCACCGTGGTTACCAGATGGTCTGCACTGCGGAAGCATGGTGAGCCCATAACCCCATGTCTCTGGATCAAAATCATGCTCTGGTAACAATTGATACACTTGAGGAGTGTGTGAAGTGACCCAGGACAAACAAATAGAATAATAGGGAGAATTTCTATTGAATATTTTTAGTTGATTCAAGAGACATGGTTTCCCTCCGGCCTAGGTCTTAAATATAAGGCAATTCTTAGATTCAATTTGATACCTCCTATGCTGCTTCTGTCCTATTTATACTGCTTAAACTAGAACACTAAAGAAAGAAAATGAAAGTAAAACTTGTCATGCAAGAAAACTTGCCCTTGCTGACCCAAAGCCAAACGGTCTAACATTTGTTTGCACAACATAGCTTGAGAGCTAAGTTGTATGAGCTTGTTCTTAAAGCAAGGCCTTGAATCCAAATCTAATCTAGGTATTTACAGGAAATAAATAAAAGTGAAACACAGCTCAAGGGTACTTGCTTGTCCCACCTAAAACTATTTGGGTACCATTTATTTTCGCATTATGGGAGACCAAGTAGTTTGAACTTTGAATCCTTGCACATTTCATCCAAATGTCTGGTGTTTTTACCTCAAAAATGTTATTTTTTTCTGAATGGCCAGGTTCTTCACGACAATGAAGATAGTGCCAACGCAGCTGTACGGGAGAGATTGACAAGTGACGATCCAGACCTCACAAAGGAAGAACGAGAGAAAATCATACAACTTCTCAAATCATTTTCCATGAATGAGAAATGAATTGCAGAGACCAAATGCAACATAACTGTCCATGTCGAATATTATAAATATGCTCCATTTTCCCAATAATCAGAGATAATGACCACTGTGGTATTATTATATCATAGAAAATAAATAAAAAGGCTGCGAAGAGGTTCTGCTCTCAGACAAGACTCTGGGTGTGCCTACACAATTGGAGTTTATTAAGCAATGTTTGGCACCCCAAACAAATTGACTGGCCAAGAAGAAACTCTTGTGATTTTTGCCCTCATACACAAATGTATTTATTGCTTTCTTCATTGTATGCAGTTTTGTTCTTGTGATTTTCCTGTTTATCCAAGAATTTTAAAAAAATTATATATTTCTAATTTACGACGATTGTCATCTCGGATAATTTTATTTTATAAACAATTTCATTATTATAATCGAAAGTTTGTTTGACACAGGTTAGTGTATCAACTAAAATCCAGGCAATATAATTAAATTTGCTGGAATTTTCAACAGTACAATTTGAGCATAAATTAGAGGGATGCACTCCTTGACACATGGTTCATTACATACAAATATAAGAATATCTTACATCCGCTGGATGTAAATAATAAATAGTTCAGATTCTCCACTAATTTCATGAATTAATTAAATCAAAAGAACAATATCGTCATTCCATTCACACACAACAACCCTAAATTGCTTTAATTGTCATTTCATTCCCCAAACTAAAATTCACAATCGTCTTCTTTGAAGAAAGAGAATCCTCTGCGTAGCGTCTCCCCGTTGCCGCACCGCTTTTCCGCCATGCGTCTCTAAGACCCAATCGGCCTCCGTCGCCGCGCCTCCAAGACCCAATCAGCTGCATCGATCTTCCACAGATTTGATCCGTCACCGTGCTTGTGAGACCTAATCGGGTAAATCGATTTTGTCACCGCGCCTATGATCAGAGTGTTTACTGAAAAAAACGAGAGAATGGATATACAATTCTATCAGGTCCACTTTATATAGAGGGAGTTTATATGAGGCGTGTATGATAAGAAGACCATGTATTCTAGTAATGGAAAGTAGAATGAGTGAAGATTTGCTTAAGCCATGATACTATTGTAGGATTATACACCATTTTAACCATCACTAAGCCCTACTACTTGCCGGATTCACAAAGTATATAAAATAAAGGAGAAATCTTGTTTTCACGCAGTTAGTTCGACATGCCCTATATCCATTGGGTAAAACTATCGAAGATTTAATAACCTGGTAATGTTGCATTTTGTGACACTTTACCTAATGATATTAAATCTTCGATAGTTTTACTTTTATTTATTTACTATAAAATAATTAAAATGTCTTTAAAAATCCTTCAAGTCTTTAAAATATGCTCTCTCTTACAACTTCTATTCCTTCTCCATCTATGAGTTCCAACTGATTTTGAGGGACATTTTAGTCATTTCGTAATTAATAAGAAATAAAACTAACGGATATCTAATACCGTTGGGCAAAGTGACACAAAACGTAACATTATCGAGTTATTTTCAAAATTTTAAAAGTAACTATTTAAATGAGAAATGCGTCAAACAAACATTATGAAATAAGATTTTTTTAGAATAAATCTCGAATGTTGGAAGGTGAACTTCTTTTTTTCTCTTGCAAGAGAAATGGTCAACAAACGCATGACACTGTTAACTCCACCACTAACCTTGTAACACAGTCGGAACCCAAATGTTTTTTTAAGAAAACACCCTTGTTCCTAGTCCCCATTACAGACTAGATGTCCATTTTTTCATCCAAACACAACATGAAGAGTCATGGTTCTTTCAATGAGTTGAAAAACCAAGCTTCTTTCTTCTTCAAGGAGAAGGTCAAGAGTGCTAGATTGGCTCTCCAAGATCTCAACTGTAAATCCAATATTAGTGTTTGTTGCTCCAGTTTCTGCATATGTGAACTTCCTACTTTTTTGTCATTGAATTTCTTAAGTTTTTTGTCGGTATTAACATGGTGTTTTCGAGAATGACAAAGGAGGTCACAAATGTGAAGCAATATCAAGAGCAACCTTTAGAAGTTGATGATTTCTGTAAATTAGTGAATATCGTAAACAAGTTTGTCTTCTGTTAGGAATACAGACATCCATATTCTATCAAAGTTTACTTATTCAAATGATAGTGTTTAAGTTTTTGATGTATTAAATTTACCTTTAAGAGAAAAAAGAGACTGGGGATACCGATCTGGACCCACAAAGATGTTACTGAAGAAATGGCAAGCTTTCATCACTGCTCACAAAGTGTAGAACCAATACTTCTCATCTTTTCTATTTTTATCCTCAGTTTTCCAATTGAGATTCAACTGGGGCTTGGGAGTTCAGAAACTATCAGACAGAACACTGAAGCTGCTCGGCGACAAATCATTTTGAAAAAAAAAGGAATTTGAAGAATGAACCCATGACCAAGAATGTATAATAATTCAAGTAAATTTGTAAAAAAATAAAATAATCTACCCAATATAATGGATTATATAAGCCAAAAGGAGATGCAAAACAAATAAATATAACATGGGAGCAGTGAATTGAAATAAAACTATTCATGAACTAGATAAAGAAGGAAAGAACCAGAGACCATTTTGGCAATGAATTTCTCGCCTTATCAAAACAATCACTTCAATATGAGAATAATATTGTAAGATATAACAAGGATTGCAGGCTGCACCTCTTGCCCCAGGATTAAAACAAGTGCTTTCTCCGAAAATCCTATGATTAAAACATTTAGAAGCACTTCCTATGCACAATTGATGGCCCGGATTCATCATATTCCGCCTTTGCAATCCACATCTGCAAGCATGAAATTTGCAAGTAAGAGGGCATTCTATATATGAGAAGAAGAATTCATTGGATTTGGAATGTGGATATTAATAAAGAAAATGACCTGCTGGAAGGTGCTGAGGGAGGCCAATATGGAGCCTCCAATCCAGACACTGTACTTCCTCTCTGGCGGTGCAACCACCTTGATCTTCATGCTGCTAGGAGCCAGTGCAGATATTTCCTTGCTCATTCTGTCGCCAATGCCCGTGAACATGGTGGAACCGCCACTGAGGACAATGTTGCCATACAGGTCTTTCCTGATGTCAACGTCACACTTCATGATGGAGTTGTATGTGGTCTCGTGAATACCCGCAGCTTCCATTCCGATCATGGATGGCTGGAAGAGGACCTCAGGGCACCGGAAACGCTCAGCACCAATGGTGATAACCTGCCCATCGGGCAACTCGTAACTTTTCTCAACTGAGGAGCTAGTCTTGGATGTCTCTAGCTCCTGCTCAAAGTCCAGGGCAATGTAGGCTAGCTTCTCCTTCATGTCTCTCACAATTTCACGCTCCGCTGTGGTGGTGAAAGAATATCCACGCTCAGTCAGAATCTTCATCAAGGCATCAGTGAGATCACGACCAGCAAGGTCGAGGCGGAGGATGGCATGTGGGAGGGCATAACCCTCATAGATGGGGACTGTATGGCTGACACCATCACCAGAGTCCAACACAATACCTGCACAATTAATTCAAGTAAGTAAACATGCACTTTAAGTATGTATCCAAATCCCCAAGTCTCATTAAATTGCCTACCAGTTGTACGGCCACTGGCATACAGGGAAAGAACGGCCTGAATGGCAACATACATAGCAGGAGTGTTGAAGGTCTCAAACATAATCTGTGTCATCTTCTCTCGATTAGCCTTTGGGTTGAGAGGTGCCTCGGTCAGAAGTACAGGATGCTCTTCGGGGGCAACCCGAAGCTCATTGTAGAAGGTATGATGCCAAATCTTTTCCATGTCATCCCAATTGTTAACGATACCGTGCTCAATTGGGTATTTCAAAGTCAAAATACCTCTCTTGGACTGAGCCTCGTCCCCAACATATGCATCCTTTTGCCCCATGCCAACCATCACACCAGTGTGACGAGGGCGGCCAACGATGCTAGGAAATACAGCTCGCGGAGCATCATCCCCAGCGAATCCAGCCTGAAACCAACATTCATACCAATTCCCGATCAGAATTCATAACCTAAGAGAAACAAAAAAATAGATAAAAAGCATTCTTGTATACCTTAACCATTCCAGTTCCATTATCGCAAACAAGTGGTTGAATATCCTCGTCCGCCATTTTCTTTCATCGGGGAGATTGCAATCAAAATAATAGTAAAACCACTCATAATCAGAACAAGAATACCACATTCATTTTTATAGATGCCAGAGCTCCATATCAATGAATGATTCCTAGACCTACCAACTAGGTGCAAGTCCAACCCCTAACCACCTTTGCGAATAAAAGGTACAGTACAAGTCTATGACAGTTTTTTACAGCAATCAAAACAACATAGTACACGATTTGGATACCCAAAAAACCAACTATTCAAGATGTCTATTGCCCAAATTGTTGCATTTAGAATGCAGTCAATCAATACAACAACAAAATGGAAACGACACAGCACAAAATTTGAATATGGCTTTCATACCCGAAAACCAACTATTCAAGATGCACATTCCCCAACATGTTGCATTTAGGATATGAAATAATATGTTTCTATTCATTAGAATGCTACTGTAAACGATGACAAAGAAATGCGAATTTTATCATTTACTACAAATTAAATAGTACTAGGATCTTCAGATTCAACTAGATCAGCTTGACCCAGATGCTAAAATCCTATGATTGTGCAACCAAAGTAGCCACATTGTAACCATTATGCCAAATATTGCTCCAAATCCAACATGCCCATCAAAAATGATTTTATTTCTTCTAGTTATTGCATTTATCACCTAATTCAGCTTTGTTTTTTCTAAAAACATTTCAAACATAAGAAACACAATAATCTCAATGAAACAAACAAAATAAAACATGTAATACTAACATTAAATGATCGGCGATGGATTATAACAATAATGCTAACAATCACAATGAACAAAACATAGGTCGATGACGATCAGAACTCAATTTCCCAGGAACAAAATGGTCACATCCATGAAACATGGAACAAATACATCAAAATTATGCATGAAAATAACATATCGAGAAGACGCGTAGAATCAACAAACCAGAACATGAAATCGATCGGATCAAACAAAGAAATCTATGAAATACCTCTTTGTTGCTGCAAAAATGTGAGAGAGTGCGTTTCTTTTCTGAAGGAGAAATGAGAGTGGTGAATATATTAGGCGAGGGCTACGTTGTGAACCGTGTGATTTTTAGATTAAATGGCACGTCACACCTTTGACCTGAGGCTTGAGGCTGTGAATAGAATATAGATCTCGTCTTTTTACTCTTAATCCATGACCATCCTTCTTTTAACCTCACTCTATTTTTTGTTTTATCTTTGAATTGTCGTTATGCCACCGCCTGTTTACTAAGATTATCATATATGATTAATGCGTGCATTCCATTATCTCGGAAATATTCTCCCATAGCACAACCAGAATATGAGGCTAGAAATTGCAGAAGAGCAGAATCCAAAGCGGTGGCTACTACAATAATAGAATATTCCAAAGCATTCGCTTCTGAAAGAATTTGAACTAATTGTGCGATAGTTGAGAACTAACTATAGCGAAATGACAGTTTCATACCCTAACTAATAAACTCTCCTTTTTAGTACTCTGACAATTTTTTTGTGACAACCTACGCTAAAATGACTAAAATACCCCTGATTTAAGATACCAAAATTGAATTGGACAAGGCCAATGGACAATTCTTCTTCGCTTCGTCGCCGGAGGAGCAGCCATCTCCGACCAAGCTCTCTCCGGCGACTATTATGACTAGGGAGGTCGATTCCGGCGACGACGGCATAGACGAGCGCCTCATCGTTCTGTGTTTGGGTTGAGGAAAAAACCCAGAAATCGAGAGAGTGGTGGCTTCATCTTCCCTGTTCCTCTTCGTCTTCCTCGTCCAGAAATTAAGGATATTGCAAATCGATAAAACTTCAAAATCCTCCTCCTCCGTACGATTCTCTTTACCAGAAAACACGAGTGGTCACTGAGGAAATACAATGAGTTGTCGACCAGAGAAACAACCTCCAATGACCGCTTTTGCGCGAGAGGCCACTGTCCAACCAGAGTGTCCCAGGCGGTGCCGATGGCGACGACGATGGCTACTACGCCGAGAGATCCAGGATCTGTTTTTCGTCCATCCACTTCCTCATCCCCAAGACGGAGCCAACCACCGTCATTAGAACCAACCCCATCCCCACTATGCTTTTCAATCTCCTCAACGATATAAAGGTCACGATGCGCCCAATTTTGTAACAGTGACGCGGCGGCGGAGGGGCAGCAGAGAAAATGGAGGAAGAGGGCGTAGTGGGAGATGAGAGAAGAGGGCGCAATGGATTTTAAAACGACGTGAGATGAGAGATTTGAACCAGTTCAATGGTCCTGCCTGAACTAGAGACTGTTTAAATTCATTTGGTTCAACCAATGGTAGTTTAGGTATTTTAGACATTTTAGAGGTGGGTTGTCACAAAAAAAATTAGGGTACTAAAAAAGAAAGTTTATTAGTGAAGGTATGAAACTGTCATTTCGTCATAGTTAGGTGTAACAAAGTGTCATTATTGGTATATATTATTTAGTTGAAATTATTTCTTATATCATAAAATATTCTCTCTAATTATAACTCATACAAGAATATCACTAATATACATGTGTTCTCACCATCTATTAATTTCTATGAAAAATGTTATTGATGGTGATTTAAGACCATATAAGTGAGAAGCTAAAAGTAGTTCTCACCTGCTTCCCAAATCATCATGTAATTTGATGATCATCTCCTTTTCTTCTGCTGAGTAGTTCCCTCTCCTCACATTTGGCTGCAGGTAGTTCACCCACCTCAGTCTGCAACTCTTTCCACATCTTGACAGTCCTGCTCATAAGAATAAATCAAGATTTCTGTGAGTTCAGGTCTCATTATATCAAGATAAATATGAGATAAGAACACTGTTTATATTAAAATCGAACTCAAAACTTGGTAGTTAGGATTTTTAGGTCAGTTATTAGTTCTAATATGTGTATATGAATCATGATTACTTTCTTGTTGTTTTCTCTTCATTTTTGAAGCCGAATACATCAAATATGTGAATCATATCATCATCTGTCTCCACCTGTACGAACATGAGTGGACTGAAAGAGCTTCTTACCCGCGAATTTGGGAACTTCGCGCCAGTTCCCGTGCCCATATTTCATAATATAGTCTCGTAACTTTTGGTCTTCTTCTTCACTCCATGCACCTTTCTTGACTCCATATTTGTCATAGTAAGGTGCTCTCACCATATTCTCCAATAGATCCTTCCTAAAATAAGCACAAATTTGGCAGAACAAGTTTACTCACATATATATACACACACACCCAAAGTCAATATTGAGCACGTTTTTCGAAAGCGATGGGCACTCCACTCCCAACCTTCCTCGATATTGCCTCTGTTGTAGTCGCAGGTGCAACGAAAATGTGTTTAACGGATTATATATACTATACTTGTTCCGTATTTATATAACAATATGTTACGTAGTAACTTTTGATTGACCAATTATATTATAAGCACTTGTGCTTCTTAGGTTTAATGAACCTGAGTTCCAACCTTGTTACGCCTATTTTGATCTCTTCTTTGGTTGTGTTGTTTCCATATCCTCAACTAACTCAGTGTCAATTAATTTCTTTTATTAAATGCCATTTATTATGTGTCATTTTCTACTTTTCTGCCACCGAGTAATTCCATCAAATGTGACATCATCAGTGACGCCTACAATGCAAAGCGGAAAAGACACACATGAATAGGTTACAGCAAAAGAGATGAAACTCTCACAAAATTTGAGATCGTTTAAGATGTTAAGTTGATAGATTTTATGTTTAATAATATATTGTTACTTAAACTGATTGCCATCTATTATGATGAAACACAAATGACTATCTTTGAATGCTTTAGTTTAAATCAACAAATCAAAAGGGAAAACTTTTCGGGCCACATAAATAAATATTGGACAAACACTGTATAATGGATGACAATCAAAACAAATAAAAGTTACAATTAGAGGTGTACTCCAGTACAGTACACACAGGGTTAACTATCCAAACCGTCCGAACCAATTCCCATCTATTAGATGGATGGAAATTTGTGTGCGCAACACGTGTCGTTTTCAACATTCCACCTCCAAGTTAAACATTCACTTTTACTTCAAACATTATGCTATTTTGTCCACCCGTTCAGACGTTTAAACACTCCACCCAGTTTGTACCTGAATGTTATCTATTATAATTATCTATTGTTTTTTGGCTACTTCCAAATTAAAACTTTTAAGCTTTTGAGATAAGCAGGGAGGCAACATTTTGTTTCTAAAGTAAATAATACTTGGTATGATCCAATGAAGTTGCTTGGATATTTTTGTGTTGTCTCTGTCTTGGCACTTTCTATTTTCTCTTTTTACTTTTTGTTTTCAGATGCAGGATCTAAATTGTGTACGAAATTAAAATAATTATAGTTCACTATGGTATCTTATATACATTTTTTAATTCACTACGACATACTTTGTTTTGTATCAAATCAATTTGTTTATATTTAGTTATGTTTCATCGTTTTTAAAAAAGTGTTTGTATTTGTGATTACTAATTATTTTAGTATAGAGGTCACTATTTCAGCCACGAATTCGTAGAGAACTGGTATGAATTCGTGCAAATTTCTTTTCACATCAACATGGGTTTTGCAAATTGGGATTAGAATTAGTGGTTGAACATCAACGAAAATTGCACCTGGGTCTTGACATCAACGAGGAAATAGAACCTTTGCAAAATCTACAAACTACGTCTGGCGTATATGTGCTTACACACAGAAGACTCGCCAACAACTATGTCGCTGGAGGAAAGAGATGCGCCAGTTACACCGTCGTCGGTAAAAATAGGTGCCGAAGAAGAGGTAGGAGAGGATTGAGTAATTTAGTGGCACAAAACTGAAATTTCAAAAACAATGATGGGGCAATTTAGTCTTTTACAACAAATTAAAATTAAATAAAATCAAACTCAGCGAAATCTTAACGGAGTGATTCATGAAATAAAATGAAAGTTGAGGAACCCTCAATAAGCAAAGCATATTTCAGTGCACCTATTCAATATTTGAGTTGTAATTCAATGCAATTTTGTAAAGTTACCTACCATTCTATCAATTTCTACTATGTTAAGGTAAAATTATTTTAAATTAAACTACATATTTATTTGATATAAAAAAAGTAAAAAGTAATAAACAAATAAAATGTGCACAAATTAGTCAAATTTGTTTTAACTAACAATAGCTAGAATTATGGTGAGTAGTTTGTTCCACCATATGTAACTTCAGCTGTCCGGTTTAACGCCAAATTAATTGATATTTAATTAATAAAATTTCGCTTTCACCTTTAAAAAAATAAATAAATAAAACGTGCATAATACATCGATTACCCCCGAAAATTAAGTTTATCCACGTGAGTTCTTTTCGCGTATTCAATTCATGGAGATATTTTTTGTGTCGGTACTTTATGGATAAGGATGACGCTGCAAGAGATGACGTCATCTGAGTGACATCATCCACTAGTAGGTCAAGCATGCATTAAAATTAGGATGATACAGGTACACTTATGAGTAGAGACATTAATTCACGATATCCTTTCGTATTAATTTAATAAAATAATAGAAAAAATTGGCATTTCAAGAGAAACCCGTATTAATACTAAATTTAAATACAGAAGTAATAAATCTCTAAATTTAAATTAATGTAAATGGTTATTATTAGGTGTTTACCTGTAATGTTCACATGTTGATGGGTGACATTATTGTATTTATGTGTGAGAATTTAATTATGGAGTAGATGTAAAATTTATTTGTGTGCAATTTTTGGTAAATGCTCCGTTATTTCATGCATACACTTGTCTGTGTGTGTATATATATATATAGGGATGTATTTCAGTGAGAACCAAAAGTTGCGTAAGAATTGTGAGAACCAACGTATGGACGTCATGTGGCACGAGGACAAGTGTTTTTCTATTGAAAATCAGTTAAACCTGTTGGGGGAGTGGATTAGCGAGGGTTTGGAAGAAACAAGTTTTTTTAGGCTTTCACGTCGCGTTGACGACAATGCCGCGTCAGCACTCGCGCGCCACGTGTCGCGCTCTGGGAGGTTTGCACAAGATTATACCCTATATATGTATGTAGAATCACACTAAGATGCGAACCGCCCATGTGTCTGAACCATCCGAGCAGTAGAATGTTTACTCCTAGAAGTGGAATGTTCACTGTTGGGAAAATTGTGATACTACACTTTTGCCCAAACATTTGACTTCTGAGGGCCAACATTCTATGTTCGGATGGTTCAGACGCTATTGTGGTTCGTAGAGTGTGCCTCTATGTATGTATAAGGATGCACTATAGTGAAAACTATAGGAGGAGTGAAAACTATGAGAACTAATATGGAGTTGTCACGTGGAAAAAGTGTTAGGTTCCATACTATTACCCAGAGGGTAAAGTATTATCCTGTTGGGAGAGTGGTGTTACGAAGGATTGGAAGAAAACAAGAAATATATATATTCCAGTTCACTACGCCAGCCCCACGTGTCCGCGCCTGCCAGCTCAGCGTGTGGTGCTCCCTCACAGATTCACATGGTTCTCATAGTCTGGTGAGGTTCTCACTGAATTGTACCTCACATATATGTAAAATCAATAATAATTTAGTGGGTAAGGGTCTACTTAAATGCTTGCCCCTAAACCTAGGTCCATGGTTCAAATCCCAATGTGACATCAAACAAGCTTTTATTTTATGTGTTCTTGTTCACATTGCGGGCCCAATCTCTATCAGATCTGAATCTCGCCTTGTATATATGTCCATAAAATATCCACCTACTTACTTAATTTGGCCGAAAACACTAATAATAGCACTATATGTTGCAAAATATCTGTGCCCTTGGAGTTGAGTTTTCTTTTAAGAATTTGGACGTGATCGAGGATGAGCAAATGTTATTTTCGACTTATGATGATACAGTCTTGTTGATTAATGTATACATCCGCTGTCATAAACTCTCGTAGTGCGCTTTAAGCTCTAATAAAAATTTCTTATAATGGCCAGTAGATATCAGCGATGTATTGGAATTTTCAATCTTTTCGAGACGATATAGCCAGTAACATCCAAAATACCAGTCAAATAATTGTCAAGGCTGGTCAAACAGCAAATTCAAATTAAATTCAAGTTATTCCAATCTAATCCGGTCCAAATCAATTACTTTTCGTTAAATCTAATTAATTTTGGTTTAATCCAATTTACGTCATTAATTATGATATTTAGGTTATAAAGAATTATATAATACAAAAGTCAAACCTCTTATATTTTTTGTGATTCAATTTGTGTAAAAAAAATAGGGATTATTGACAAGTTTGATATTAAATGTAATTTATTTTGTTTTTAATAAATAATAAATATGAGTATATGTAGATGTAGATGTATATTTAATTATTTATTTATTGCAAACACATTTTTTTGCAATTTTCTTGAGTTTGTCGGATAGTCTTTTTGCCGGCTAGCCGATACATATCTTCAAGTTCCGAGTTCCACCATAACCTTAGTCATGACAATAGAATGTTTTAATAACATTTTTTAGAACATAAATTATTAGATATAATTAAACACATCTTAAATAAACACAAGGGTGGCAGCGACGACAAAAGGGTTTCGACGAACCTGGGCAGCAATAAAATCATCAGTAGGATCACCGGGAGAAGATCGAGTAGGGGTAGAGTCCCCGACTGTTTGGGTCCCACCGAGTCCAGGGAAGCTGAAGATCAATGTTGATGGGAGAATAGACGCAGAGAGGGGTTTTTGGAGCAA
>JAYMTP010002657.1:0-19037 GCA_036897365.1 Geranium brycei
GAAAAATCTCTTAATTGGAAATTAAGAGAATATTCCGAGATATTCAGTCTTTCTCCCCGAGAAAGAAATTTGTAATTATTTCTTTCCCTTTTTCTAATTAGGTTTCGTTTTTCCCTGAGCCTATAAATACATAGTTTCTGTAGAGACGAATACACAACGAAAAATACCCTAGCTGACTACCTCTCTCTAGTTCGTTCTTCCCTGATTCTCTCTATATCGCGGTTCTGAGTTCGCCTACGATCGGCGTTGTATCCTGGAAGCAATTTGCCCATACGGGGTCAATATTGTCTTAAGGAAAGCGGATTACCGTGCCTCGTCGATAATCTTTTTCTCCTTCATCTGTCCAATACCGAATCACAGGTCAAGTGATAGTTATTTGTATTTCTGTTGAGGTATTTCTGTTGAGGTGTTAAATAAGTAAAATTATTTTATTTCATCTGTTCATCTGGTTCTATCTTCTTTATATCGCATGTTTGATGTATGCTTTTATTTATGAATTTGCGTTTATGAAATAACAACATATCTAACACCTTACACCTGCGATTTCAGCATTCAAAAACGATTTCTGACATATTTTTGAAGAAGGAGAGCACCGAGAGAGGCAGTGAGTTGAACGAATCAGTGTTCCCAAGGTGAGATCGTCCACTTCAAGAGGAGGCTCGACCTCGTTGAAGGCATACGGAGGCACTAGGATCATTCATGCTTCAAGCAACGTCAAGGAAAGTGAGAAATCAAGTCACTCATGATCTTCAACCCTAGCAGGTTTAAGGTTTCAAATTTCTTATTTTCTCTTTACTTTCTTATATTGAACTTGATGACTCTTGGTATTAGCCCCATGATTATGGGTTAAAATCCAGTAATCATGGGTGTTAGGTCAAATACTCTTGATTTCTAGATTTATAATTTGATGAATGATTTGATTGCATGATTGGTTGTGAGTTTGACGTTTAATTATAGTTGATTGTGTTGAGGAGCATATGCTACTTGTTTGAGTTATGTGATCGAGCTACGAGAGGGCCGGTGGGCAACAGTCACAGCCTAATTTTGAGGGGTTCAACTCTTGAACCCCTATCTCATAATTGTTGATCTTTAGCTGAGTTGAATTGCCCCAGGTACGAGAAGCTAGGAGGCAATTCGACTCAAGGTGCGGTTCACTTCAAGATGAGGAAACGACACTTGTGGAGACATAGGATCTTCCATGATTGCATGACAATTTATTCATCTATATTTGAATTGTGATAATATGTAGTGGCTAGCGTCCGTGATTCGTTTTGACAGAATAGTTCTCTCTGTTACTCATTGCTCATTGCTATCTACATACTTACAGTCCATACTTTTACAATCCTCATTGGTCCTTGTGGATTCAATCATGAGCTTACCAGGTTTTATTACTTGTAACGACCGCGTGTACTTGCACGTAATCATGTGCCTATGGACTATTGTTTATGGGCCCAACATATACATAAACCATAATGTACAAGAATGTTAATGAAACATGATCCTAAAAATTGACAAAAATGTCATTTCAACCAAATCTATCATAAACAAAACAAAAGTCCGATTCTGTAAGACAGAAAACCACATATTAGCCCAAATCTCATGATATACAGATCCCCCAAATGCATGTAAACCACTAATCCAACAAGCAATCCAAATTGCATAAATCACAAAAAAAAAATCATAACTTTAACAATGCAAAACAATGCACCAACCACAATTTCCGAACCCAATTCAAACCCAGCTAAAATCGATCACCAATCACAAAACAAAATCAAACCATGATCATAAAATGCCACTTTGAACAAGAAAAATAAGCAAATAATCCCGCATAAACACCTATCCCACCTAAAATGGTGACAAATAATTAGTAACTTGAAAATATAATCTAAACCAAATACAAAATAAATACTCATATATGTATTTGTCGAAGCTTAATTTTAGTACAAAGAAGAAAACAAGCTTAAATCTAAAACGAAACTCATATATTTTGGACACAATTCTTTTTAATATTTTATATAATACATATATGGTAGTATATATCATCAAAGTGAATAATTAACAATGAGCCTAAGCTATATCAAATTATATTATCAAACACCCAAAAAAATTTGAGTATATGTATAAGTGAAACAAATAGTTCCATTACTCAAACCGAACCATCCATCTCTAAAGTCAAATTATTTTACCATCAAATCACCCAGAAAATTTATTGGATTCAAAACACCAAATTCGAAATCGAGTTTAGAAAAATTAGGGTTTCAGTACAACAACCTTTTACCGTGTATTCTGCACATCCAAACGAATCTTCTACCTAGATTTTCAGTGGTATATGATGTCCGAATCTAAGCAGAAATCTCACACTTGCATCGATGGTGTCCCCCATCTTCCTTTATTGTCGACGACGATTGATTGTGAGCAAGATGGGCTATTAGAGTTTATTCTTTCCCTTACTATTGAGTTAGGAGTAGTTTGACCATTATTAGAAAACTTCTAGTCACGTGCAGCACACTTGGGCGACATAACAGAAGAAAAAAAAAGTAACAAAAGTTATAACAGTGAGACGAAATTCTTTTTGGTGACCTCACAAAGGAAATTTAAAAAGTGATGACCTAAGTGAGACTACAAACTTTTGTGGTGACCTAAGTAAAATTATCCCTTATTTTTATTACAAGGGTTATTTTTGTCATTTTGAGAAAAAAGATTCTCAATTCATTTTAAGACAACAAAATGTGTATCAGTTCATTTTCAGCGAAAATGTGTATATTTTGAAACAAAAGAGATTTAAGGTACCAAAAAAAGTAAAAAATATTTTTGAAAATAAATAATTACAGGTCAATATACCGGCCCAAATCTCATTCTAGAATATTTTTAAATTTTCTTGGTACCCCAAGAACTTTTTTAGTTACACTTAAGGTAAATTATGTTAGATTTAACTGATGTGGTTTGTAAAAATTCCAAAATGCCCTTCATGCATAAATTTCAAATAATACTTTGATAAATATAAAAAGACCGTTTTACTCTGACCTGAATAATAAAATACCCAAATGGTTCAAGGATATAATGATCTTTTTAATAACAAAATTTTAAATTTTTTTAATTCTTCTTCTTCTTTACTGGTCCCTCTCTCTCTAACCTCTCATCTCTCGCAGACGAATGATTTACATATTTGAAGAACAAATCTACAAATCATGAAACCCTTCCCCTCCTCAAGCACAATCCACCGCAAAGGCCCTCGCCGTCCCTCTCCCGCTCCGTCCCTCACCGTCCCAGCCAGGGCGGTGTCGCGGTCTGGTTATGCAAATCGGAAATCAAAGAATATCCAAGAGACACAGATAATTGTGCATCATCCAAGCCCTATAGTTTTTAATTTTGTTATTTGAAAAGGCGAATACGTCCTTAAACTATATGTTAAAGTTATTATCCAATTCGGGGTAAAATAGTCTATTCACATGTATCAAATAGTTATACCATTTGAAATTTATAGAACGAGGACATTTTGGTCATTGAAAAAATATTGTTAAATTTAACAAAAATTACCTTAAGTGTTAACTTCTTAAACTTGAGATACCGAGAAATTTTGTTTTAAAGTTAAGTGTAGTGATCCTAGAATGAGGTTTGGGCCTGACACGTAATTCTCTACTTTTTAAATACAAGGGAATTTTTGTTTATTCCAAAAAAATTGACAAAATTTTTAAATTTTGAAAAAATTAACAGATTGGAGTGAAGTGAAACATTAAGTATGTAAAGGGACTCTACAAAACGACTCTAAAAGTCAAATGAGTTAAGTAAAAAAGTGGAAAGAGTTTTCTGTTACAAATTTAAGATAGCAAAATGTTAATCGGGCATCAAATCGTAATTTCACTCCATTCAATAGTTATCCCAAAATTCTAAATATGGACATTTGATTTGCTATTTATGTTTTTGGCTACATTTGTTTTATTCTAATTCTAATTGAATAGTTGATAGCCTCCTTGAAGAGAAGCGTTCTCTCTGCAACAGCAACCAACCATGTACGCCTCTAGGATTTTGTCTCGCGCTTCCAGGAACGTGAGGAGCTCCTCGTCCCTCTTCTCTGCGTCTCCTGCTTCACGACCTCTTTCCTCAATCATCCCTAATTCCTCCAACCCGTCCCTTGGCCAATCGCAGAACAAGGTACCCGGATTTTTATTAGATTCAACTTTTCAGTATATGATCTATTGATTCAGTGAAATGATAGATGCGGTTGGATCAGAAAGTTTTGTCGATCGATTTTCCTAATTGATTTTGAACTATTTTCTTAGATCTGATTTGGTAGAGAGAGTACAGCTATTGCAATTTGAACCCATGGCTCAAATATAGCTACCTTGTAATCATTTAGGCTATAATTATTTTGTTTTAGTTGGAATTTATATCGTACTATAAATTGACTAAGATAAAACTTAAGTTAATTAGAAGAATCCAATAACAAATTATGATACCAGTGATTGAACGAGCTGTTTCAGTTGTGTATATTTTTTGAAATAATTGCATTTGACTGCAATAAATGATACTTCATCCTCCTATTTCAGTTTTTGTAAAATTCAGGATATTCTTATTAGAGCATTTCTTTCCCGCATAGATTTGCTAATATTAGCTTAGCCCTCATAACAGTTGAAGTGATAATTAACAGAAAAATTCGTGTAGTTGAAACTCAGTTTGGGATAAAGGGATCTGCCAACAGATTAAAGGGGATGCTTAAAGTTAATATTCTGCAAAGTAGCTACTACTTTGGCTAAGTAGTATGTTGAAAACCAAGTATGTTGCATGTAATACCCTTTTTTAGCTTCCAGTTCTCCCCATTTTAATCTTAGTTTTCTTGTGCTGCTGACTAAGGATACGTCTAATGCCATTTGGGTTTTTATGTCTGAATAAAATAGACAATAAAGTAGTTTTTATGTGTAAGCTGTGCAATATATGTATTTAAACCAAATACTGCAAAGTGCAAACTATAGTAGCATGGCTTAAAATTTACCAAGTCTATAAGTTGGCTTTCACCTATAAAGCTTTGTCAAAGGATGATTGAGAAAACTGTTTGTTGCATTTGGTATTATAGAACCCTGTTCTTTAGTCTTTTAAAACACTGCATGGTTACCAAATGCTTATGTAGTAGAGTAGAAAATCTACAGTGTATTTGTTTTTCTCTCCCTCTGCAATGGAATCATAGAGTTATTTTCTTTTCAGCTGGGAATTGTTGCTATGCAGTGAGTAGTTTTAAAACCACTCGAAACTGGTAAGGTTGAGGTGGAAAAGCGAAACGTATTGACTAGAATAATTTGATTTGATTACTTGGTTATTTGTACAGTAGAAACCTCTCTCTCCCTCATCCCCCTTCTCTATACACAAACACCTATGAATTTATCAGTTGTGCAAAGTTTTATTACTTTTTGTCAGCAGTGCACCTAGAAAATAGAATCAAGATACAAACATAATATGTAAAAAAAAGAGGAAAGAAAACCTTAGTATTTACTATTTAGGAAATTAACATGATTAAAAGAATTTTCATCCATGCCTAATTGATTCGTGTAGCTTACCTTTTGACAAATAGCTTTGTTTTTATTCTCTATCTGCATGAATAATTATTGATTTGCAGAGGTGTTGAGCAAATCTATCAGTCAAAAACTAAAGGCTTTAGTATTGAAAAATTAACATGAATAACCAATTGCTTGATTTCTGTGTTGAATCAAAAAGGAGTAGTCTTTATCTGTGTGTCTGTAAACACTCACTTCCCTTTTTGCTACTACAAATATGTTTCCTTAAAGGTGCTTTCTTTCATGTTCTGCACTTTATCCGTTCATGTGTCTCTGCTCGTTATTATTAATTTTCTGTTTGTTATGTGCTAAATTATAGATACAAGTATCAGTTAATTGTGTAATTTGGTACAGATTTGATGTTTCACTTTTGTCAAATCACTAAATAGTCAGCCCATTAGTTCCATTTGTGCTCTCAGGTTGAATCCTATAGCTTCATTATGCTTATTGTAAATCATATCTAGTATTTTTTGCTTTGTCTTTTTCTTATTGATGCAACAGATGTGTGTGTGTTTTAGGGTACTCTGCTTCATCAGACATCCATTAAATCCTTTGGTTTCCAGAGGCATGGGATCTCTACATCCGCCACATCTGCTGAGTTCATAAAAAAGAAAGAGATTCATGTTGGTGCCATGGCCCGATTTCAGCGAATAACTGAAGCTTGGGTCTGGCACATCAATCAAGGGGTAGAAAATATTCTGGCGGATTATGTTCACAATGGAATCACTCGAAATGTGATGGCTATCTGTTTTAAGCTCATGATGTTAATTGTAACCAAAGATGTGTTCTTGTGGCTGTTTTCTCTTTGATCCTATTCAGTGGCAGACGTCAATAATAATCAAGTCGGTCAACAGTGGAAATGCAGAAGTTCTATAGTGAAGATTGTCTCTTCCACAGATGTTGAGCTTGAAAACCAAATGGAATGCTCAAGTCAAGTCTTCTATAATGTGTCTCAAACAAACTATGTCTGAATAATTATAGCAAAGAGGTGGAATTATGGGATTTTGTGGAGCTTTTCTGTTTCATTTATTTTCTTTTGCGTTATGCTACTTTTTGAAATTTTAAAAAGTACCTTGTTTGATTTTGAAAAGTGGATTTTATATCAATGTTTACATGAATGAATGATGGAAAATAAGAATTTATGAAAGAAAAAACTTGAAGATGGTAATTATCAAGAAAATCCAGTGACCTGAAAGTTTCTGATATAGAAGTGTTTTAAATTGCAGTAGACTTGTGTTACTAATCAAGATCCAAATATTAATTCGAACAGAAAATTGAACCAGTTGCTCAATAAAAAATGGAAACTTGCTCTGATAAAACCAAAGTGTCTACACAACCCAATTCCTAGCGGATGGGAGGTCTTCAAGAGGCAATATGATAACATTCAGATTACAAAAGAAAGATAAAACACAAAAACAACATAGTATCACTATCCTCCCAAGATGCATTTTCTGGTGCCGTTCCGAACCACTGGATCTAGTACTGAGTCATTGCATCATTATCCCATTTTATAATGTGTGTATCCTTGATAACTTGAGGCCGGATCTTCATCTGCCCCTCATCATTAGTTTCAAGCAATTCAGAGACTTTCAAGTGCCTAGCTCCCAGATGTTTTTTCAGTAGTGAAACATGAAAAATGAAATAATTTTTTAGCTTTGTGGTAGTTCCAACATGTATGTAACAGTGCCAATTTTTTTCCAAAACCTTGAAAGGGCCATAGAACCTAGGACAAAAGTTTCATGCTCCTCTGTAGTGCAATAGAAATCTGTTGTAAGGTTGTAGTTTTAAGTAAACCCAATCCCCATGCTCCAATTTCCTCTTTGTCATCTTCTTATCAAATTGCGCCTTCATCATTTCTTGTGCAGACTTAAGGTTTGTCTTCATCACTTATGTCAGATTTTTCTTTGTCTTGTAAATTCTTCTACAGTGGGAACATTAGAACATGTGTCAATAAGTCCAGCAAGTGGAAGGGGGTAGCCATATTGAGCCTCAAAAGGAGTGAACTTTAATGCAAAATGATGATTTGTTGTTCTATCGATACACAGCAAAACTCATCCATTTGAACCACTTCTTGAGATACTCATGGCACACGACTGACGGCTCTGAGATGATTCTGAAGGCATTGATTAATTCTCTCTGTCTGTCCATCACTATGTGGGTGGTAAGTTGAGGAGAGACTTAGTTCTGTATCCATAACCCAAAAAATTTCCTTCCAATATCTGCTGACGAAATTTTTCTGTCACAAACTATGTTTTGTAGTACTCTATATATTTTAAAGACATGGTCCATAAATACTTTAGCAATATAGATTGCACTATATGGATGCTTGATGGGTATGAAATGGGCATACTTAGTAAAAAAATTTTGTGCTCTTATGTGTTTTTTTAATGATGTTTAGGCTTACTTCATTTAATAGCTGTAAGGTTTTAAACTCACTTACGTGAAACATCTTAATTCTCACTTTATTTGTTGATTTATAATTATTTTTTACTATTTATTGTATCAGTTAAATTATTATTATTTTGTTTTTTATTAAAAACATTTGTTTTTTATTAAAAACATTTGTTTTATACATTATAATTTAGTTAAATTATTTATTAATTATTGAAATTTTGTGAAATTTCTAATCAAAGTTATGCTGAGATTAGGTCCAAGGGTGAGTCGCTTGATAATCGAACCAAACTCGAGCCCAACCTATTAGAATTTGTAAGTCGCGAACCGACTCGTTTCGTATATATATATATATGAAAATTAAATTCAAAATCAACTAAAAAATAAATTAAATTCGAATTAGTTTTTATATGCATTTAATAATTATTTTATTAATTAAATTAAAATTTTATTATGAAGTTCCCCCCTCGAAAATTTTTCTGATCCTTGATGTTTTGATTCATGGAGGGCCAATAAAATATGCGTTAATCCTCTTACCTGTTGCACCAATTCCTGAGTGGCATCCAATGGTAGATTTGTAAAAATCATTTGGAATTGCAAAATTTTATTATGTACATAACTTGGAAAAACTAATTCAAAACAAAAAATAATCCAAATCTTGGTTTTAAGTTCAACCCAATTTACCGACTACGATACATAATACAAGCATAAACATATGAGTATGCAGATTAATTTTTTCACCTCAAACACGGAACTAATGAGTACACAATTCATGATTCGCTTTTGCAGATTCAAGCTGACTCTTGGAAGAAAAGGTTCGATACAACAAAATAATTTTTTATCCATAAAAGAAACTTATTTTAGATAAGTATCAAGGTTGTAGATGTCGCACGACGCTATGATGGTGGACAGGCGCCGGCCATGACGGGTTTCTATTTTTGTATTTTATTTAATATATTTAATATAAATTAATATACTTATTCATATTCAATTACAAAAATTCATAGTCAATTACCAAAAGTTCAAAACTCAAAATTAAATTCAAGTACCAAACAAACTTGATTGACAATAATGTCATGGATTGTATAGTTTAGATTAATAACCAATACCGAGTATATATTATCTCAAGGAAAATATATAGTCTAGATTTATAAAATAAATATTAGCACTACATAGTTAGCTAATAAAAAGCACTGAATATTACTCGGGTCACTTGGAATATTAATATTCTCCCATTACTAATTGTAAGACCAGAGAAGCAGAGTTTAAATGGTGAGGCACATGCATGAGTAACGAGAAACATGAATTGTTGAGCATGTTGAGTTTCAGGCCGAATGAGTTCAATGACTCATTGTTGGGTTGGGCCGAATGAGTTCAATCACTCATTATTCAACGCATGAAGAAGAATGACAATTGATCTGATGGGCGACTCGCACGTAGGGCGCCACCGCCTCCGCTATGGCGCCGTCTCAGACAGCCACGATGTTCCTCCCGCCATATACGCCATGTTATAGGAATATCATCTCGGCAATGGAGATTTCGGCACCATGGCGCCGCCACGACAGCCGCCACGGCCGCCATCTACAACACCATTGAGTGTGTAGAAATAAGTAGAATGAGAACTTGTCTAATCCGGGATCGGATTGATGAATTTGTAGAGCAAGGACATGAACAACCACAAGTCAATTGATTTTTAAATGTTTGAATGAAGAAAAAGAGTATGAAAGAGAACGGAAATCAATTGATTTAGATTTGTGGAATGGAATCGTCACCCTCGCGCATGGGAAAGAGATCGATCGGCGCCGCGTCATCACATATTCGCAGTTACTAATTCAAAAGGGTAGGGCAAAATTTTTGGGCTTTTAGTGTTTCAAAATTAGGCCTAAGGCTACCCGCAGCTGAGGGCGGACTCCTTGAGGGCCTTCACGTCACCTCTTGAGCTGCCACGTCAACACACTCATTAACTGCAGACACTCACTTTCTGAAGGCCACAAAAGGAGACTTCATGTTTATATTATTTAATTCAACACTATTTATATATAATTAAATATATCAGTATCATTATTCATATATAATTATAAAGAAACAAAATACTTTATTGTAACACGAACCATATCATGAAAAACAAAATTTATAGAAATTACATTATTATAAAATTGAAATACATAATTAAAATCTCAAATCTTCCCTCAACTTCTTGATCATATCTTGCTAAATCTCATTGTGAGTGTTTAGACCAGATAACTCCATCAACATTTTTCATTTTCGAGCATTAATTTTTTTCGTTTTGAGCTTCCCTTTTTTCCATTTGAATTTTGTTTATTGGACTTTCGAATAGCATTGTAGTGTTTGTGTTAATAGTGCATCCATTTGAGGTAGTTCATGCTCTTCCAACACTTGAGTTGCAGATGTTGACGCATTCTTTTTGCCCTTCCTTTTTGTGATGTCCCGTCCAGGTGGGCGGGTGAATGTGTGAGATGGGCTCAATAACTCATCAGTATTATTAGTATCATCACACACATGTTTATTAACTTGTGGGGTGTCAATTGAAGATGACAAATACGAACCTTATGTATCCAATTTAGACATTTTGGAGAAACTCGCTTGGTCGCGACTCGGACCCACGAGTACACACCATTTCGGGTCCTTCAACATTAACCACTCAGCCACAAGAGTGACTTTGCCCTCTCCATCATTAGCATAATATTTGTGTCAAATAAACAACATCATCTTGGCTCATTCTGCTAGTTTTTGACCTACATGCAGCATTATAACATCCCACAAATTTACCAATATGTTGATTACTAGTTGCCGTCGTTTTTAACGGCATATTGTGTTCAGGATGTCGCACTACCCGACCTATATATTGTAAAGTACTCTCTCACCCGGCTTCAAAACGTGCCTCTATCTTGATATTTTTCAATAGCAAGATCGTCACTTATATGAAACCATGACGAAATAAGTGCAGCAGTTTATTTAGAAGTCCATTTCCCACCTCCTTTTCCTGCAAGACCCTTTCTCATGCTTTGTGTAGGATGAGTGTTTCCATCCTTTATTTGTTCATGTATTTCATCAAGACCGCATGAGGAGGGTGTAGTTTGAGTAAAAATGAAGGATTAATACAACGGATAACCTATTGGCATTGGTGGATACCCACTTTGTGGTTGATGATAACCACCCACTGAATACATATGTGGTGGTGGTGGGTATTGTGGACTTAGAGATGGATTACGATTTGGACTAGGGGATGTGACATTGAGCATATTTTGCATTGACGATCACTGAAAATTATGATCACTTGGATCCATATTTGCTATTGGAAGATATAACAATTTTAAAAGAAGAAGTGAGTTTAAATATAGGAAGTTGGGACGGACTATTTCAATATATTGTTTGATTCACCAGCATAAAATTGGACTAGTCATTCAAGTGAACAATAACTTAAATGACTACTCAATGACACTATATTGAATGATTACTCCATAGCTTTGAATTGAATATGTTGGGATGTAGTATTTCAATATATATTTTGATTCTCCAACACAAAAGTGGACTAGTCCTTCAAGTGAACAATAGCTTGAATGACTACTCCATGGCTTGAATTGAATATGTTGGGTCGGACTATTTCAATATATTGTTTGATTTCCCAACACAAAAGTGGACGGGTAATTCAAGTGAACAATAGATTGAATGACTACTATATGACACTATATTGAATGAATACTCCATGTCTTGAATTGAATATGTTAGTTCAGACTATTTCAATATATTGTTTGATTCACCAACATAAAAGTGAACTAGTCATTCAAGTGAACAATAACTTAATTTACTACTTTATGACACTATATTGAATGACTTATTTATGATTTGAATGACTACTCCATGGCTTGAATTGAATATTTTGGGACAAACTATTTTAATATATTGTTTGATTCTCCAACACAAAAGTGGACTAATCATTCAAGTGAACAATAGCTTGAATGACTACTCTATGTCTTGAATTGAATATGTTGGGACATACTATTTCAATATATTGTTTGATTCTCCAACACAAAAGTGTACTAGTCATTCAAGTGCATAACTGAAATTGTAGACTAGTCATTCAAGTGCACAAAAGTGAACAATACAATAATTGAAATTACGAAAATCAAATTTCATAAACGAAGTTACATAAATTCAACCAGTAATACAATAACTTAAGTTAAACCATTCTCTCGTAGTCATATGTGTTCAATCAAGTCGTGTTTGAGTTGACGATACTTTTCTTTGTTGCGAACTCGTCCTTTGTTTCTGATATAACGTTCAAACACAGTTGTTGGACCTACAGTATGATCAACGTTAACAGACTAATCAATGGGGTTATCTACATCTAATTCTCGTTGAATGTATTGAACTTAATTTGTGTCTCTTTCATTCTCGACAATCATATTATGCATTATAATACACGCTTGCATTACGTTCCCTACATCATCTTGGTGAACTTTTTTTGCTGGGCCTTTTACAATTGCAATTTTTTTTTCTTCAGAATTTTGAACGCATTCTCTACATTCTTTCGGCATGACTCTTGCCTTTGAGCAAATAATTTTACCTTCGGCTCAATAGGATGACGAACGGATTGCACAAGTGCATATTGCGAGTATATGCCGTCTTCCAGATAGTATCCAAGATCATAAGCATTACCATTAACTGTAAAGTTAACTGGAACAGACCTCTCATTATAAATATCATAAAATACAGGAGAACGATTTAACAACTTTATATCATTGTTTGTACCTCTAACCCTGAAGAATGAATGACAGATCCATGTAACATATGACGCGACGACCTCAAGTATGATTGTTGGATGTCTATGATCACCTCGAGAATATTGTCCATACCACGCTAATGGGTAATTAGACCAAATCCAATGCAAACAGCCAATGCTTCCGAGCATACCCAAGAAACCATGTTGATCTACCACACATAGAAGACGACTGACATCTGCTTCAGTTGTCCTTTTCTAGTATTCATCTCTGAATATTGCAATTACTCATTCTACAAAATATTTTGAGCACTCATGAGCTGTAATTTCGCCAATTCGAATGTACTCATCTTTGCTACCAGCAAAGACACCGTATGCGAGCTTCTATATGACTGTTGTGCACTTTTGATGAGGTGAGAGACATAGTCTACTGGCACAATCACGTCTCTGTTGGAAATATGGAAAACGATCGTGCAAAGCCCCAATGATTCGAACGAATAAATGCTTACTCGTTCAGAACCTACGACGAAATTGTTCATCAGTATAAATTGGTTGATCCGAAAAGTAGTCATTGAAATTTCTCCGGGCACCCGCAACACAACCTCTTCGTATTTCGGTTCTCCTTTTATGTGCAAATTGTGGGCGTTCAACTTGAGTGCTTGATAATGTTGAGAAAAATATTGCCGATGAGCAACCAATATAGGTTATATGCCTCAACATGCTGTTGGATTTAAGATTCAATCGAATTCTCGATTTCATCCTTAATTTCTTTGTTCTTAGAAGATGAAGAGAAATAAATGAAAATATAAGACAAACAAGTAGAAGGGGAAGGCATCACTAATTTAGTGAATCAAATGAGTGGTATATATATGTATCATAAATTTTTATTTTTATAGTATATGAATTTTAGGAGTCTCTTGTTTTCTTGCTGACAAAGTATGCTTAATGTGAGGATTCTAGAAAAATTTCATTTGGCGACTAATGCCAAATCAAATAAATAGCCATTATTAGTCTCCTAGAAGTCTGTTAGCTACCTTTCATTTTGTTCTAAGATTCTTCCTATTCGTAGGCTCCTACCTTCTACACCCACCCCTTCTCTTTCCTACCCTCCCTCCACATCATCCAACCCTCAACCCATTCATTGATGTGGCTTCCACATGGCAGCACTAGAAGTGCACACTCCCTCCCTACTCATTGTTGTGGACGACATATGTTTACGTAGGTAAAGAGCTTCTTTTATTTTGGGCCTAAATCATGTGTCTTTTTCTTTACTATAAAACCGGTCTATGTACATGACATAAAATAAACTCAAATCTAAATGTGTGAAACTTAATGATAATTATATGTATTTAAGTATAATATTGTTTAGTCTAGTGTAGCAAAATAAAACAAACATTTAGTTGTCGCTAAGTTGAATTACATCTATATTTTTATTTTATTATTTTAGATTTACTTTTACGAGAAAATAAAAATTAACAATAAATATTAGGGAAAATTTCACATACCTCTCTTGTACTTCACATACGTCTCTCTCCCCAAAACCCAAACCCTCAAATCCGAACCAATCTCGATCCGTCGTTGATTTCAGCCCAAAATCCGTACCCTCAAATTTCCAGTAAGTAGATTTCAAAAATTTTGATTTTAAAATTATTAAATTTGGAGCTTTGTAGGAAAAAAAATGGACGAATAAACTGAAAAAGGTTTGTCACAAACGCTGGAGATAAGGAAAAGGGCTAAAGGTTTAAGACGGTCTTCACGACGTCGTTTTATGAATTTATAGGGATATGTCACGCCTTGGGGAATCGACCCCCAATTTTTCTCCCAAGGGTGATCGTCGTACGTGCCTCTGGCCCTCGATGTCTTGCCCAACGCTCCCACTCAGGTCGTGCATAACCTCTTGCGCACTCGCACCCTCTAACATTGGACGCTCTCTATTCATCATGACGTTGCCCAACCAAGTGTCCCGAAACATGATTGATTGTGGTCCACGACTATCCACCGACGACCCAAACGTCCGCTCAACCCTCATCCCTCGGCTCGACCACAGCGGGCTCCACAATCGCTCACGATGGGCCCGACAATTGCCCACGAAAGGCTTGACCGCGCCTGACGTGCACTGAAGACCGACGTCGCCCACGGCTGCCTCTGGACACCTACGGGCCACCCACCGATCAAGCAGCACTGTTCATGGGCAACATAATCACCCACAGACCGGCCGAAGGCGCCCATGACGCACCAGAAACTCCCGTGGGCAACCACACTACCCACAGGTCATTCCGAACCTGCCAGCAACGTACCAACAATGGCCGTGGGCCACAACTCTGCCCACGGGCCGTCCGAACCCGCACACAACCAGCCAACAACACCCACGGACATCCAGCCCACCCGCGGGCTATTTCCACCTTCCCACGACGTCCAAGATATGTTGGTCTCACAACGCCGACCCCTTTCATTTCTGAGACCCCAGCAAGCTACCACGAGTGGTGGGACAATTCACTTCATTAGAGATATTCGTTCCTTTGAGATCCCGCTGCATTCGGCTACAAGAAGGGACGGTCCAACACTCCCGCCTTCGTGGAGATCACGCCACCCGTCTACGACGAGGCCATGATCAGCTCCATTGGGGTTCATCTGAACCGATCAAAGATGCTCAATGGCGCTCTTGGAACCATGTCAAGACTCGACCGCGCCCACAGAGTTGAGAGACGCCCTTGAGGCTCCTAAGGATGACACACAACTCGTCCCCAAGGATCCCGTTGGCCTGCTACAACATCTGATCGATTGGATCGCACACGGTCTCAACGATCACATAGCTCGCTTTGTAGCTCTCAACGCTCAAATTTAGGAACGTATCCCACGCAAACTTGAAGAACTACGGAACAACCCGATAACATGCAACATCACACCAACACTTGACACCTTAGAGAAGGGAAAACAGCCCCTGGGAGACTAGTGTCCTCACACGCCTCTACGCTAAAGGCTAAAATCCCCTCGCGGTGCGAGCTCGATGCCTTCTAGGGCCACTGCCAAGCCAACATCTCGCAACCCATATGCGAGAACTCGGACGACCCGAGGGCGACTCATACTTACTCCGGGGATCAAAATGCTTCTATGTCGAGGCTCCCACAAGGACTGGAGTTGCCCCGTTCACCGTCGACTATGCTACCGTCCCGAAGCAGGGGATATGTCCAACATCCTCACGATCAGGACACACTAGCGCCTCGGACGCTTTCCACGCCGCGAGTACCTTATCAAGTGGAGGTTTGATGGAAGCGTCTCCTGGGTCGATGCCCAAGACCTTCCCTACAACCGGCTTCGCTGCCGCCACTTCGACCCTTGACTGGGACGTCAAGGGCTTTGTGGGGGAGCATGTCACGCCTTGGGGAATTGACCCCCAATTTTCCACCCAAGGGTGACTGTCGTATATGCCTCCGGCCCTCGATGTCTCCCCTTCTCTCCCGCTCGGGTCGGGCATAACCTCTTACGCACTCGTACCCGCACCCTCCGACATTGAAGGCTCATTATCCATCCCGATGTTGCCCAACCAAGTGTCCCGAGACATGATTGGTTGTGGTCCACGACTATCCACAGACAACCCAAATGTCCGCTCAAACCTCATCCCTCGACTCAACCACAGTGGGCTCCACAATCGCCTACGATCGGCCCGACAATCGGCCACAAGGGCTTGACCACGCCCGACGAGCACTGAAGATCGACGTCGCCTACGGCTGGCTATTGACGGTGGAGGGCAACCCACCGATCAACCAGCATTGTCCGCGGGGGACGCCATCGCCCACAGACCAATCGAAGGAGCCCATGACGCACCAGCAACTCCTGTGAGCGACCACAATACCCACGGGCCATTCCGAACCTGCCATCTACGTACCAGTAACGGCCATGGGTCACAACTCTGCCCACGGGCCGTTCGTACCCATACACAAATAGCCAGCAACACCCGCGGAGGTCCCAGCCTACCCGTTGGCCATTTCCACCTTCCCACGACGTCCAAGACGGGCCGACCTCACAATGCTGACCCTTTTTTTTTCAGAGTCCAATAAGCGAAGCCAAACTCAGCCAATCACTAAAAGCGATCTTTTAACCGTCAAAGCCTAGGCGTCGCATCTAGTCAACTTGGGAGCCAAGTTCATTCGACTTGCTCCCCAAGTTTAACATATTTTCCTTTTCCGGAAGAGTCATTAGTGTCGTAGATTTCTTTCCTCTCATAGATAGGTATTGGGAACTCTATAAATAGAGCATTCCCCATTCATTATAATTCACGAAATCATAGGGGTCTTGAGCACTCTCTCCCCCACACTGAAGCAGTCCCGGTGTTAATAAACGTTTATCTATATTTTGTGATTCTCGTCCCTTGGTGAGTTCAATCTCGAACCACCATTGTATTTATCTTCTAGTTTTCTCACTTGTACACTTGCATCTGAGAGTTTGGATTGATTCCTCCATAATCAAATCCAAGCATCTCCTTATTTTATTTATCTTATTTATCGCATTGCATCCGAGATTGCTATGTTTGAATCTTCAATATTCGAAACCTAGCAACTCATTCATATTACACAAGTCCCTTCAGAATCGCCCAAGATTGCGGAATCAAAGGATCCGAACGCTCGCCATCTCGAAGTGACGGACTCGCCTTGCTCGTCTCGTGTTGAGCGGGATCGCAGAATCAAAGGATCCGAATGCCACAACCCGAGCTGATCTCGGCCCTATTATCTTTTCGCACTATTCAACTCTCGGCCACGCTTGATCCGATAAAACTCTTCGGATCAAGCACGCCACCATCGATCCACCGTGCTAGGCAACTCACGGTGTGATCGCTACCAAGGCCAGTTTTACATCATCTCTCGACTCAAGATCCAAACTTGTTTCTCAAATGATAGGCTAGCCCAACGCCTGTCAGGCCTACACAAGAGATCGTAGTCCGCACGATTTGGCACCGCACGGTACGCCAGGCAAGTGGGCACTCCCAGGCTGTGACAAATGGTATTAGAGAGAATTTGATCATAACCAATGGAAAAGTACGATATATCTGGCAAGAACGCGACACACACCAAACCACTGCTTCTATTTTGTTTATCTTTTGCATCCGGCTTGATACGCCACACATCCCGCTTAATACGCCACCTACGCATACACATCTGGAAAAACGCCACAAATCGCTTCCGCACAAACCTCACGCACTTGCGCCCCACCATACTCGCACACTTACGTCCTTCGCTACTTACAGGACGCCAAGAGGTCAACCGACAAGACCTTTGTAGTGCTCCCTGAACTCGAACTAAGTATCCAAGATACACCCCATTCACGCCATTTGACTACCATGGATAGCCTAAGCTACTACGACCGGTCAACCCTTGCGTTTGCGACACGTGTTTAAATCATGTCCACTTAGCGACCACGTCGCTACCCCGGAATCCGATCTCGAGACCCCAGTAGGCTACCACGAGCGGTGGGATGATTCACTTCATTGGGGATACAAGTTTCTTCGAGATCCCACCGCATCTGGCCATGTGAAGGGATGGTCCAACACTCTTGCCTTCGTGGAGATCACGCCACCCATCTACGACGAGGCCATGATCAGCTCCGTTGGCGTTCATCTCAACCGATCAATGATGCTCAGTGACACTCCCAGAATAGACGTATCGATGAAGGATGTTGTCGCCCTATCCGACTAATCACGGTCCCATGGCGAGTGCCCTCCGAACTCCGACGGACCACGTCAAGACTCGACCGCACCCACAAAGTCGAGAGAAGCCCTTGAGGCTCCTAAGGACGACACCCAACTCGTCCCCAAGGATCCCCTCGGCCTGCTATAACAGCTGATCGATCGGATCACACACGGTCTCAACGATCAAATAGCTCGCTTTGTAGCTCTCAACGCTCAGATTTAGAAATGTACCCTACGAAAAATTGAAGGACCGCGGAACAACCCGATGACAAGCAACGTCACGCCAACACTTCACACCTTAGAGAAGGAAAAACAACACCTGGGAGGCCAGCGTCCTCACACGCCTCCCCGCCAAAGGCTAAAATCCCCTCGCAGTGCGAACTCGAGTCCTTCCAGGGACACTACAAAGCCAACATCTCGCAACCCATACTCGAGAACTCGGATGACCCGAGGGTGACTCTTATTTACTCTGGGGATCCAAATGCTTCTATGTCGAGCCCCCCACAAGGACGAGAGTTGCCCCATTCACCGCCGACTATGGTACCGTCCCGAAGCAAGCAATATTGCCAACATCCTCACGATGAGGATACACCAGCGCCTCAGACGCTTTCCACGCCGCAAGTACCTTATCAAGTGGAGGTTCGATGGAAGCGTCTCCTGGGTCGATGCCCAAGAC
>JAYMTP010002658.1:0-19034 GCA_036897365.1 Geranium brycei
TGTGATTTGCAGAGCAATGTACAATGGAGTTTGTCTCCAAGTCTGATTGGGGAAAGGTTAGAGAACAAGGGTATTTTTATCATTTTCACAAAAAAGAGTACCCATGTGATGGTTACATGACCCAGACTTAACAGTGTTGGGGTGATGTGCCAAAGTTGACAAGTTCAGGGGCTCCACAGACCCCTTTTATATTTCACGAGAGTTATGTGAAAATCGGGTATAGTTCAGGGGAGCTAAGTGAAGTTTTCCCTAAATTAAAAGTCCACTAAATCAATCTTCTTTCTAGAAAATTAAATTATAAGGGGGACAAATTTAACATAACATCATTTTTTTGATAAAATAAAATTTTATTAAATCATATAGACAATGAAAACCAAAACAGTCAAACTCACCGACTACAAATACTATCCATCAACCTAAAAAAATACCTACCTACCATACCTTGTTTCGAGCACAATCCACTAACACCCGATAAAGGCATGACTTGGATTTGCTTCATAATAATCTGATCATTTTTTTTTACTTTCTAAAATTTCCTGTAATTCCTTTCCTTCCATATTATATACACAATAATACTTAAAATCATTTTATAAATTCGGTGAGGTGCAGCACTTGTATCGAATTATGCTTGGATATCATTTTAATATAACATCATTTTAAAAACATGTAAACATATGATAGCTGATTAAACTAGCAAAACAAATTTACCCTCAGCTGCATATTGCATATTACAACTATGTCATCTAACTGCAGAGAACTATGCTATGCTATTGGTTGGTTATTCATGTTTCAAGATAATATTGTTAATTGTTACTAATGTTTGCATATAAAAATAATTAATTTAATTTTTAGTTAGAATTGTGTTTTTAAAGTAAAAAGTTACTAACATATTTAAATTAAAAAAATAGAAATTGATATACTTAAGAATTTATTTAAACAAATTTAAAAGTTTTTAGTTAAATTGAACACTAGATAAATGAACTGATGGCTGCCGAAGCAGAGACTCCATCCTCTTTCCACGAACCCATACACTAACCCGCTCAACCTAGAATTCATCAACGAACTTACACCTCTTGCTGTAGATGGATTGTTTTCAATACCCATAAATGGAGTATAATAATTTTTTGAATGGAGCTCATGAGTAAAGAGGTACAAGTAATTTGAGTTTTAAAATTAAAATACAATGCAATACAAATCAAACCTCAAAATATCAAATATTCATCCTTTATAATTATAATCAAAATGTAGGCAATGACACAAATCTAACTCCAAAATTAACAAACTAACTATGTAGGCAAAGCTGAAACCAAAACTGTTGTTTCCCAAACTAAAAATCTTAAAAAATCTCAATGGCCCTAAAATTATTCAGAATTGTTGACAATGGCCAATCAATCTCAAACTGCACTTGAGAGCTCCACATCATTACCAGATCTCGAAGGCTTCACATCATCGATCTCTTCCTCGACAGGAGTGGAACGGAAGTAGCAACCATACAGAATCAACTGAGCAATACCTGCTATAGCTCCAAGCCCATTGCTCGTCTACAAAAAATTGTCAATGTTAAAACCCGATTCACTTAAAAAAGACACATAGATCCCGATATACTTTTGAATCGACATTTTTACGTACCAACATGTAGACATCGAACTGGAGAAGGGCATAAGAGGTCCAGATGATACCATTGCAGGTATTGGTGAGGGAGAGGAAGAAGGGCATGTACTTGACGCTCTTCGTCTTGATCACCTTTCCCTGTAAAAGTAAAAACCCATTCAAGTTCATGTCAAGTCTTTGATGATCAAATCATGAATTTTGTGGTGGATCATAAATTATTTGGGAGGGACAGCATAAACTTACCATGATTGTGAGAGGTGAAGCGTACATGGCGACGTTGAAGACGACGCACAAGATCCCAACAATCATGGACCTGCTCTTGTAGGTGTGAGCTCCCAACAGTGTCCCTGTAACCACAGCTGCCATGAACACAACCTCCCCGAGAAGGAACAGAGCCACCTTTTTCTGCACACACAAATTCAACATTCAAACATTTGAGGCAATTACACATTCCCAAATCAGAAAAATGATCAAATCTTTAGAGACAATTCAATATGAAAAATTCATCCTAATTAGTAACTATCAGTTCTTGAGAGGCAAATCAATATGAATTACAAAGCTATTTCTTTGCTGCAATCAGAGGCAATTCGATATTCCAAATTCAAACTACTACTTTTCTCTGCAATCAGAGGCAATTCGATATTCCAAATTCAGATTAATAATCAGATTAGGAACAATGCTACTTTTTCTACAATCAGAGGCAATTCAATATTCCAAAATCAGAGTAATTTTCAGATTTCGAGAGGCAATTCAATATGCATAATTAAACCCAATGATCAGATTTTTTTAGTGTCAGTTCAATATCATAGGATCTTGGGTTGAAGAAACATACGCGTCCTTTGCCATCAGTGTAGGTGCAGTAAATGGCCAAGTAGATGAGCTCCAAGCCAAGGCCAACACCATTAATGGTGATGACCAAGAGGCTGTCAGGGTGAACAAAGGGCATGCCATAGAACACCCACATCAAACAATTGAGCACTGTGGCTAGATACGGATCGGGCTTGAAACCCTCAACATCCTTGTTCTTGATGATCTTATAAAACGTGGGACTGCAAAAATTAACAAATCAATCTCAACAACAATATTTCTCAAAATATATAAAATAACATGAAGTTGAAATAAAATATGAAATAAATTACCAAGGGGACAGGAACAGGGCAAAGGAAATCACATTCCCTGCACAAGAAAAAAAAAGCCATTACATTAATCATCATGAAATTAAGCTACACAATAAAAATGTAATTAATCTACAATAAAATCAGAGATGCTATACTATATTATACTACACTATGCCAGTAGTAAGAGCTTGACTAGAGAAGCATAGACTGTTCATGTGAATTTAAATTCCAAAAAAAACAAACAGAAGCAGACCCAAACAAACTTGATGTGTAATTTTCTATAAAATTTTCCCTAGAAACAAACATCAGATAATAACTGAACCGAAACAACCGAGATTTATCTCTACCCTATAGTACAGACAAGGTTGGTTAAAAATCAAATTAAAATGAAACATAGCTTTTCTATACAATTTTCTCGAGAAACAAACAGTAGCCAGTAGTTAAATCAAAACAAACAGAGCGGAACATAGATTCTCTATCCAATTTTCTCGAGAAACAAACACTAGCCAGTAGCTAAATCAAAACAAAAAGAGCGAAACATGGACTTTCTATCCAATTTTCTCGAGAAACAAACAGTAGCCAGTAACTGACATCAAAACAAGCAGAGATCTCTCCGTACACCAAACACAGCATTGTAAAACTCAAATCATCAAATCAACATAAACTGAACACAAAATCAACAATCACGAATCGAGAACTCGAGATCATCACAGAACTCACAAACAAAATCGAATCAACTACTTCAGATCATCACAAATCAAGCATAAATCAAAATCACGATGATCGGATCAGAGTACACACCGACAATGCCGACGACTTGGCGCGCTGCGTGAGCAGTAACCATGATTGAAACCAGAAATTGAACTCGAAAGCTTAGAGAGAGCAATGAGGAGGAGAAGAGAGAAGAGTGAAGGTAGAGATTGGGGAGATTGTGTTTTTATAGCAACTTCATGACATTGATCGACTCGCATTCGGATTAGTATTAGGATTAGGATTCAATTATCTGATAAGATTATAACGTAATCTCCTTTATTTTCTGATAAATTTGTTTGATTTTTTGATTCTGCATTAATTGAGTTTAGACTTAGATAACCGCCGCTGTAATTGGTTCAGACCACAACTTAATTAGCGTAAATCACGGTCAAAATTTTCATTATTTCTCAACTCACAAGTATTGCTATTTTTAATTTTAATATAGTGTTTTTTTCCAAATCAAATTCAAATTTTATTGATAAAATAATTATCTAATCTAAAACTAGCGATGACAATGGGGCGGATTTGGCAAAACCTGTCCCCATTTCTAACTGGATGAGGATTTCCTGTTGAATTTCAGTTTCCAACTCAAAATAATGCTAATATATATTTATTTTTTAATACAATTTGTATAATGCTAATACTTTTCAAATTATATTTATAATGCTAATTTTCATTATTTCTCAACTCACAAGTTATTACTATTTTTAATTTTAAGATAGTGTTTCTTTTCAATTCAAATTTTAATGGTAACATAATTATCTAATCTAAAACGATAAATAAATAAAAATATTAAATCACAAACCGAGCAAATCGCTTTAGTTTGGAGTCATTATTTTGTAAATACTTTTGGAACCCTCTTGAGTTGCTTGAGCTGCAAGCAAAGTTTAAAATCCTAGAGTTTATTTTGTTGCAAATAATTATTTATTAATTATCGTAGAGAAATAAATGGTACTTGGGATTTTGAGTCATTTATTGAAAATTGAATAAAGATAGGGTAAAATTGTTTGGTAACTCTAGAAATATGATATAGTGATTAGTTCTTGTGTGCATTTAAATTGATGACAAATGTTTTGGTGAGTGATGTAATTGGCTTTTGGATCTTTGAGAGCTTCTTTTGAATCAATGGACTGATAAGATCAGTTTTGTTTTCAACAACAGTCAAGGCATGCTGGTGAAGAAAAACGGATGACATATATATATATTATCATTAGTGGTAAAAAATTAATTTTGAATTTGACCAGTTTGTTACATTGAATCAAGTTGTTTAATATTAAATCAATTAGCTTGTTTGATATAAAATCATTATAAATGTTTGTTGAATGTGATTAAAATAATGTTTGAATTCAGATTGAGTTTAATTGTAACAAGTATGAGTAAAATATTTAATCGATAGAACTTAAGATGAAATAGTTTATTCTTGTTAAAGTACATTTGTGTTTGAACGTGACTTAGTAGTTGGCATTGCTCGCTCCCCGGCAGTGATTCGTGTCCTTTTCTTTCTCAATGCATTTCTTTAGATTTATATAGCGGTTCCGTTTTTCCTCTTTTGAGAGAAAAAATATTTTTTAAAATATAGAATGTGAATCACACACATATTTGAATTGAAATCGGCAAAATCTGAAAGAGGATGACATTATATTTTTTCAAAATGGATAATTTGTCTCTCTTTTAGAGATATGATTGAGTATCAAATCACATTAAATTCATTATACTTTTTTGAAGTTACTAGCTACCATTACCAAGGCCGAACGCCAATCAACCCAAGCCCACAAATCTCATTTAAACTCAATCTCCATGTGAAATCAAATCGGCTCGAACTCTTAACCACTTGGGTCAAGTAAAACCTCCTTAAAAAAACTGTGCCGCCAAATACACTTACACAAATTCAAAATACTTTGTCCCCAATAAAAATAACATCTCAGCCAAATTTTGATATCTCATTCCCACTCCAATCGAATCAATTATACCAGTTCTTGCAAGTCCATATATCTATTAATACATGGAAGAGACCATGCTATAGATAAACTAATTCTTAATTTTAAAAAAGGTTTTTAAAAAAACAATCATTTGAAAAGACAGGAATACCCTAGTTAAACTTTAGGTAGTAGCACATCAACAACATGACGGACATAAATCTCAGGTGCAAAGAGATTCAGTAGCTTAACTTAACAAAATATTCTACACATGCTGCCAAAACCAGACAATGCCTCACACATTGGTCAGACAGACTGAGCTGTTGCTGTTGTTCAATATGATCAAGCTTCCAGAAAACTGAAGACTCTTAACTTTTGCGATTAGGTTCCGAGCCATTAAAATTTGAGCGTCGAGTTCATAACAGGAATATAAGAGACAATATTTAACACACATATCAAATATGTTTATCATTCAGAAGCATGAACTCAGCTCTTCTGAGAGTTACTCTCCAATTCCCTTTTCAGTTGCACCGAGAAGTCATCGTTTACATCGTCGTCGTCCCAATCATCTTCCCACTGCTGCTGCAATGCTTCATTCCCTTCCTCCTTGTCATCCCACTCTGCCATTATCAATAAACAGAGAAACCGTGTTAGCGACGAGAGAAAATATAAAATGACACTTGGTGTTGGCATAATTAAGATAGAAAGAGCAGGAAAAACAAATATTTGAAACCGAGGCAAGGAAAATTATGGGCAATACCACAAAACTTCTCACACTCCATCCTTAAAGATGAAATATTAACATAAGCCGACACGCAACAATGGCTAACAAATAAAAGGCTTGCCTAACTTAATCGGACCCATTAGGGTAAATGAAGTTGTCTCCATGAGTTTGTATGTCTCTGATGGGAATCAGCTAACAAGATCAATCGATCGATGCAACTTAGTCGAAAAGATCCAGACCATAATGGAGGAAAGAAGACATATGTACAAGTACAATAACAAAGAAAGACACAACAGAATCATAATCATAATCGTTTGTCATGTATTCAGGGTTTTCCAATAATATTGGCTAGTGACTTGGAGCTAAAAATGGACGGAAACTAAAAGATATTGCATACTCAGCTGTTAATTTTGGCAACATAAACTATTAAAATTCCATCCCTCCTTATATTTTGTATGAAATACAATACACAACACTGAATACACCACATTGTAACCTCGCAGATATAGAGCCTAAAATACCGAGATATATTGGCAAGTATTGTGGTAAAATTACCAAAATTTCCAAGATATCCTGAAACTTGTGTATGAAAAAATCCGCGAAGCTTTCTGACATCCTGAACTCTAGAGGCTGTGAAATTCTAGGTTTTGTACATTAATAAATCAAATCAAATCTAATTTAAACCGTTACTTTCTTATTAGGGTACTTAACGTCAACTTCAGTATGGATTGCTCAACAGACCAGACCCAAATTTGCTGGATACAAGCTCCAGTATGCAGACTATAATGCTATATCAGACAATGTACAACTTCAAGTGGCTAGCAAATGCTAAGAAACAGAAAAGTTAACTCCCACGTGCCAGCATCAAGAAGTGGCGAAGCCAAAAATACAAGTGAAGTGAGAAAAGGCACATTCCAACAATGTAAGAGAATGTTCACATACTATCCTTACTATACACTTTGTTCCAATCAATCTAATATCCTCAGAATCCTCAGTTCCTGAGTTCAAATCTTGGTACAAATAATCAGATTAAAGTTAGAGTAAGATATCCCGATTTATTTCTTATCTAAAAATATATCCTAAGAATCTAATTCTGGTCATGTGGCAATAACCACCGGGATGGGGTCGGAACTAGTGACCTGGCACTCATCACGCACTCATCACACCAACTCTATAAAAAAATGATCAAAATGGTATGAAATTTGACGTACATGTTGGTACCCTAAAGTGGAACAAAAATATTTCGGATGCCAAATGAGATCAAACTAGACAGTATGAGCATTACTTTTTAGTATTTTTCAATAATGTCTAACGATAATAAAAGACCTAGTACATAGAGTCTAACAATTCCTTTAACCTGTCATGTCCAATTCAACACCTTACAAATCCACTCTTGTCAAATTCAATAGCAGCAGACACCTACGATTCTAAAACTCGAAAGCACCAGTCAATAGCAAAATCTAAACAAACCCCACTTTACCATAGTTCCTTCAAAACAAAAATTGCACAACCAACAACAAAAAATTAAATTATTTTTCTTGACGCTCAATATAGTGATATACAATAGCAAGAGAGATCAAATCCGGGAACTGAAACAACATAGGCAACAGCTTACCTTCATTTATCTCAAATTCTTCAAACTCATCGTCGTCTTCGAACAAATCGACCTTTGGATCTTGAGTCGCTACCTTCGTCTCCTTCTCCATTATCTTTCAGAGCTGACCAATTCGAGTTCATCAAACATCAGAAATCCAGATTCCAAACGCATACAAAGCAATTTCCACAAACAAACAAAAAAACTGAAAACCCTAAATCTCAATCGCTATTTTCATGGGAAAATCTCGGAAAACTCCCATACCCAAAAACCCTAATCCTTCAAAATGCTCAAAAACACAAGTAGATGATTGAAAGCGAGAGACTTACAATTCTCAGAGAGAATCAGAGAGCGGCGTCTAGAAATTTCCTGTTAATAGATTGATTGATATTCGATTGTTAAAGCCTATTAATAGAGTATCGAGCAAGACATCAACAAGCAGATTTATTTTGTCGGCTATGCCACGTGTTTGCTGCTTATTGGTTATTGATTATATTCGTTAAAGAAGACAGTGAACTAATTTCCATAAATATATAAATTTTCTAGCGGATTTTAAATGTTTCACAGCCAAAAAAATAGATAACTTTGAAGAATTACAACTCTCAAATTATAATAGATATCAATTTCAATATTCCAGTAATCTCTGGGAAATGTCATTTACCTCAACTTCAAACCTATCTTAATCATGTCAAATTTATTAGAAAAAATATGGTACTCCTAATTTTATTTGGGTTGGATCATATTAAACACTTTCAAAAATCAAGACGAAAAAAAAAATTCACAATACCCCACGTTCTTCTTAAATCTAGTTGGGTTCAGGGAACGAGAAATTCTCATATTCAATCGGAGAAGAGAATGGACGCAATATGAATTTTTATAAATGAAAACCAAGTATTAAAAATATTTATGATGGTAAAAAATGGAACATATAAGCTTCTCTGCCTTAGTAGAACTCCTTAATTTATCAATAAAAAGCTGCACCATTCCTAAATTTGAAATATCCTAAAACTGCATAGACAACAGAAGAAGAAAATGACATAGTGCTTTGATTGTTTCTACTTGCAGGTGTCTATCTAAATAGCTTTGCTAATCAGGAATATTAAGCTCGATTAGTCTATTAAATCGATCTAACTTTCAACGATTTTCCCAAACCTTGGTTGTTGTATACTTCATAATTACACATTTATGAACTTGTATTTGAAAACGTTCAAATACCTCCAACCTCCTCTCTTTCTCCAATGCCATTCTTGTCTTCTCCATGCAAGCTCCATCTCTGCACTTCATGATAATCACAACTTTGTTCCAAGAACCAAACCATGTCTCTGAAGATTCTATAAGAAAGACTCTAAACCCAGATGAAACCTTGCATCTCCTGGTCCTTGGGACAAGAGGCATAAGTGCAATGAGAACTTGTGGGTTGACTTTTTGCATCCACTTTCTTGCATCTTCATTTTGATCTCTAGTTTCTGGTTTGTGGGTTCTCAGCCTTTGACTACAAAAACAATCAATGCTATTTTTCATCAGCAAGAAAACAGTAAATCCTAACATAATATATGTACCAAAATTCGAACTCAAGACTTCACTTATACAAAAGTGAGCTCCTTACTACTTTGTGTTGGTCAACAACCAGTGTTGTTATATGGGGTTCAAGAAGTATCTTTATGGGTTGGAGCCCAGAGAAAACCAGAGAGGAAGTATTTACCTTAATTCCACCAAGCAAAGGACTGCTTGGTCTCCTTGAAGGGCTACCAAGGAGATGTTCCGTCTTGTGGTTACCGAGAGGCGAGCTGCTGGCTACTTTGACTTCTCTGTTGCTGATGGTTCCAACAACCTTGGAGATCAGTTAGCAGCTTTTAAGGAAAGCTGGTCAAGCTTTCACAAGTGCTGATTCAGCCAATGACCAGAATGAGATTTGCAGGTTTGCTGTTCTGGTGTCATTGGCAAGTTCTGGGATTCAAGATGAAGAGAGTGCTTCAAATCACTGCCTTCGGGTGCAAGAAAGCAATGCTGATCAATTGACGAAACATCAGTCCATTATTTAACTAACTGTTTTCTGTGCAGAAGAAGAGAATCAAGCACCTGCCGATAAGAGGATTGAGAACAGGACACCTGTCAATTAAGCAGCATGTTGCCATCTAGCACATTGTCAACGACGATGGAGAAGTAGAAACTTGCTTTTGCCATGGAAGTGACAATCTTGTCTCACATCAGACACTCGAATCTTGTCACCTTTTTGGGATGTTGTGTGAAGAAAGATGAGTGTTTCCTCGTCTACCAGTTGTGTCCCAATGGAGGCCTCTCAGTGGATCTTTGGTATTTTCTGAAACTCCAGTTTTGGACTGCATAGAAGATCTGATACAGTTTTGTTGGTGTCCAACAGGGAAAGGTAAGGCTCTCTCCTGGACTCAAAGGCTTGAAATTGCCATTGGCAGTGCTCGCCATCTCTACTTCCTCCATACATATCCTGAAGGCTGCATAGTTCATCGCAATATCAAGGTACATCTCTTGCTTGGAAAAAGACAATGTGTTCAAGTTCCTATTCATTTTATGTATCCCCCAATGGAACTAGTTCTCCACTGCTTGTCGCAGCCCACAAACATTCTCCTAGCAGCAAATTTTGAAGCAAAGCTGTCAGACTTTGGACTGTCCAAGGTTATTGACCTCAGAGAAACCTATGTCAGTTCAGAAGCCTGAGAAATTTTTGGCTATGTGGATCCCGACTACCAGAACAAGCGTGTAAAATCATCAGGTGATGTCTACAGGTTCGGGATACTACTTATGCAGATCCTTTCGGGGAAAGTCATAAATCTGTATACCAGGACACTAATTCACTCAATAAAATGGTCGGAAGAATCCGAAATCCAAAGTTTCTTGAACTAAAATTTTTTTCTCGGGTTACCAGTTTCAACTTCTCTACGCTTCTGGTTTTAAGGCAAAAGCTATTACCTGAGGCAGCACAGCAGGATTCACAGATCCTAGGCTCGATGGGAAGTACCCGACAGAAGCATGTGAGCTCACACACTTGAGATGGCTCTGTCATGCACAACGATAAAGCATCCACTCCTGAAATTACACCAAAACATCCTTCAGTTCCATAATCCAGAGATTCATGAGCTATTTCATAAACACACTGAAATATTTTTTCTACTAACATAACGAGTATCACTTACCAATTCTGTGTATCGGAGCAGACACCTCCTATTCAGGAATACCTCCAAAATGAACCCCATATAGTTCATATCCAAACACAAAAAGGAAACGAAAAGGGAAGGAAATAACTGGAGAGTGCATTTTCAAGAGTGTTATATATATATAAAGACATGACATAGTACACCCAACTTCTGCAACATAACTCAGATACTGAATCATGTATGAACAGATAAATGAGTAGCATATAGTCAAAAATTACTAGCTTACCTGTGTATAATCTAAATTTTCCCTCCTAAAAAGTTATTAGCTCCTTCCTGATAGTTCTTGTACTAACTAATCATCGTCCGGGTCTAGAGTTGAGTCCTCCTCCTCTACATCAAAATCGGGTTCATCTGGCTTCTTCAACTCGGGCATCTTTAAGCTGCTTTTAGCAATACCACCAAATATAGTCTTCTGTTGTGTCCCTTTTCTCTTCGAGGCCAATACTGTTTCTCCAACATTCCTGTTTCCATCGTCCCCTATTGAACTCTCGCCAGTTGGATTCTCATAATATGCATCTGAACTCTCGCCAGTTGGATCCTCATAATATGCATCTGCATCTTCACTATTGTAACTTTCTTGGCCATATATTTGCTTGTAGTATAAGCTCTCTTGTGCAGCCAACTCCTTTGACATCTTCCTTCTTTTATACCTTCTCCAAGCAGCTTGAAGAAAGCAAGCACCCCATGTCCTCCATTGTTGGGAATAGTACCTGAAGGCGTGCTGAAGTTTCTTGCTGTGGAGGCGCTTGAACTGATTTGAAACAATTTTGAGATCTTCAGCTGGGAGCGCAAAGGCTTCAACTTCACAAAGGGCTTTGACAGTCCGAGTTGATAAAGGCATGTTAGCGCTAGAGGTCTGCATTAAGGCCCATGTCAGCAATTCCTCACCGCAGAAGTCCCCGGGTCTAAGGGTGATGGAATTGAAGAACCCGGACCGCCCACCATTCGTTGTCGAGCTCTCAAGTTGTCCTCTAATGATAAAGAGCATCTCGTTTACTGGATCGCCTTCTTGAAATATGTAAGTGCCTGATGTGCAAAGAGATGAGCTAAGGCGTTCACATATAGCATCAAGAAGCTGGTCATCCACTTGAGAGAAGAATGGGACCTGTGAGGAGGAGGAATGAGTATGGCCTTCATTATATATGTCAAACACATCCAAGCATCTTTCAAGTTGAAGAGGAACAACAATTGGGAGTGCTTTTATTGATTTGAAATTAGTGCCAACTACTCGCATGATGATAAAAGATGTAAGATCGCGAGATGAACTTACACGGCGAACAAGGGAAAGACACAGATGCCGCTGAATTTGGCGACGAAGATCCACAGGTAAGTCTTGTAATATAGATTCTTCATCAACTCCTCTTGTAGCAAGCCATTTGTATTGAACATATCGGCGAACTCGTTCTTGCAAATCTGGAGGTAGCTGTCGATGCCTCATCCACTCTTCAGTATCTCTTTTCTTGATCCTCCATTCTTCAATTCTCAGAGTCAGAGATTGCAAATAATTCTTCAAGAACAAACAGAAAATCACCATTAGATCATCACAATATTCAAAACAATTCATGAGTACTACGCCTGTCAGAGCATTAAATTATTAACCTTATTTAAAATTGTCATTAGCTCAATGATTCAGTGTAGAGAAATGAGAGTGAAAGCATGGATGCATCTGATACTTCTCATTTGATCTTATAAATGTTTAGATCTTTCCTTTGTGACATAATATTGCACCAAAGGGATCAATGGCAAAACTATGTTTTCCCTTCAACTAGTGAGGTATCGGATTCTTGAATTATAGAATAACCATCCCAGTGTTCCAAAAACCTTTAGTCCTTTACGAAGTATAGTGAAAAGGGTAAGATCTAAATAGGTGAAGTTTATGGAAATATAAAATGTATGGTAAAGGTACTTTAAGAGAAGACTGTGTATTAAGTAATATTTTCTCCTACCCCTTCCTCATGAAATCTTGAAGTGAGACTGGTAAGTTGCGATTGGTTACCAGAGTCCTTCAAAAATCATAAATCTGATCCTGAAATTTAACTGAAAATACAGATAAATTGCAACTATCGTATTGACAACTATCTTTTCTTTTGTTCCCTGCTTTCTATGTATTGGGAAATCTATGATCCATCTAATAGTAACTTTTATCTGGACTACCGTGTTGACTCCAAATATTACTTATTGTACAACAAAAATTCACGCATTACTAGTACAACAACAATATGGTATCACAGAAAGAGAATGCACCTCCATTTTGCCGATCAACTGTGCGAATAGTAGCAGACCAATAACGTTTATGAGAATGCAAAACGTTGTCTCACCATAATAGGTGCTTGTCTCCAGATTCTGCCCATATGAACTGCATAGAGATACTAGATGTCAGCAATAACACCCAGAAATGTTGTTAAGCATACTCACTCTGCAACTTAAAGTAACATGCAAACCAAAGGTAGCTCTTGATTTTAAGGATAAATAATAGACTCAAGAATCCTGTTCCTATGTGACAATCTTATTCAGGTTGGAAATAAAAGGGAAAAAATCAAACGAAAAGAAGGAAAATTAACGTTACAGAAAGGAAGCTGCATGTGTATTTCATTTACCCAAACAACCTTATTTTATTTATATTTGAGCCACATACAATTGCAAACTACTTCATAACATGACTAAGAAGGCAATTCAAATGACAACTACTAGCCTTTCATTTGGAGTACCATAATTCCCAAACATTATTAGTATACTACACTTTAAATCATGAAATCAAATCAAATAATTCAAACACTACCTTATGCTTTGTTTGGCAACTAATTTTCATGTAAAATTGTAGATTTGAGCCAAGAACCAAACCCAATATTTGTTTATCCAAAATTTTTGGATTTGGCTCTCAAATCCGATCTAATTCACTAAAAATGGCATTTTAAACGACAGCTTTTACCTTATCATTTGATGAACTGGAATTTCCCAAACACTAGACCTGGATTTACTTCCGATATTTCAAAATAATTTCAAATCAAATCCTTGTTGCCAAAGGTAACCTCATAGAATTTAGTCGTAGATGTGCAAGAATTTTAACTATTATGGTCCAACACATGGACCCAACAAATAATTCAGTGTAATGCAGTCATGTAATTACTACAACAGTTCATCAGTGAGCCAAATCTAAGATAATTACTGCAGAGGGATATAAAGCTCATACCTCAAGTTTCTTAAACCCCACCAAAGACAGTACAATAGCTTGTTAAAAAAAGATTGCTCAGCAACACCGCGAGTTACGCCATCTGCATACATTCCAAACTTAAACTTGCTCTCTTTGTTCTTAGGATCACAGTTAGTAGTAACCATCGTGACATTCAGCCAATACTTGCGTTCCAGCTGATCCTTACTAGCACAATCAAGGTAATTAGGGAGGCAAGATATGACTTGCAAGCTATTCTCAGTTTTGCACTCCATATCCCAGCAGTGGAACTGCCGCCCTACAGCTATAAGATACCATGCAGCTCCTGTTAACTTTATTCACAGTAAACGGAGACAGTCAAATGAGTTGTCGTACCCAAAAGGAGGAGGAGGATGAAAATAACTAAGGAACGTGTGTCCTGGATGCTTACATGACTAGCAAGCATGTAAAGCAAGAGGTTGTAAACAGCTCCAGCCCAGGCAGTCCTAGCGACGACGCCTGTACTTTTTATAATCCTCTGATTCAGAGGGAAGATAAGAAACATTCTAGGGATATATTGAAAAATAACTATAAGTGCGAGAGTGCTATTCGTGTGATCAACCCTGGAATCTCTCGTTGCTGGAATTACCAACCAGGTAACTATCTGAAAAGCAAAATGATACAAAATAAATCAAATCTGAACATACACTATACAGTAACTACAATCACAAATCTGAGGAAAACACCAATTCAATATGCTACACATAATGTCTCTTCACATTCAAAGATCTTGAAATGCTTGTCAGCACCCAGTATGGAAGATTTGACGATCTGCTCACATGTTCAACCATGTTTCTCATGCCAATGAATTTAATCATTCGTATAACCACTTACTGTAGTTTACATTAACATATGCACAACGAACCAGCTCTCAGCTAAAAAAAGCATAACGCACATCATAAACAGCAAGCAAACTTGAAATTCCAAAAACCCATAACTTCTTGTTCCTAGGCATAAACACTAAGTGGCACACACACATACAAACAGCTACGACCTCGGAAAGTACTGAACTAAATCAGTGATCTATGCAGTAACAACAAAATAATGTCACGCTCACATCAGTACATAATGTAATTCACCATTTGGGCTTAGCTCCACCTAACCAAACTAAATTGAAACTTGTAACTTTAAAAAACCTTAGGAAACCAAAACAGCACAAGCAATCAATCATCCAAATCATTGAAAACACCAGTACTGCAATTGCAATTTCCACCAAATCATCAAAGAGAGAAAACGAGCATTGCCTGAGGCAAGGGAAGGGTGGCGGCGAGGTCGATAACAAAATCGTTCTTGAGGTAGCGAATGGCGATCTCTCTAGGGTCCATGACCAGCTCGCCCCGCCCGAAGACCTTGGAGCTTGGGGCGACGAAACCAGTCCTGAACTTCAAGATCATGTGGAGGAGGTAGAAGAGGTCGGCCATGGATCGGAAGATGGTGATGAGGACGGCGGGTCGGGTCTCGCGCTCGAGGCACGCTGGCCCTCCGATCCTGGGGATGTAGAAGTAGAGAGGGTCGATGAAGAGCGCGACGAGGCAGGTCAAGAGAAACACGTGGTTCCAGTGGGTGGCGATGTCGCTGGACGGATCTAAGATCTGGTAGTGCCATAGGATCTGGTAAGGGTTCGAGTCATCGGTGGGGAAGGCGGCGACGGCGGCGGTTGTTCGCCGGATCTGGCGGAGCGTCGAGGCCGGGGTCGACAGTAGCCTATTCATCTTCTTCCATGGCGGATCCGAAGAGAGAGAGAGTGTGTGTTTGTGTGTCAAATGAACAGTGATGGATTGGAGGAGATGAGTGAGGAATTGCAGGAGCAGGGAGGTAGCATTTTCTCGGACCGTTGGAGATTTTCCCGGGAAACCGAAGAAAATGCCAAGATGACTATTTCCCTCTTTCTGCTTTAGTACACACTACACTTGTTGGACAGATTGTACCATTGAGTACTAAGACTAAAAGAGTCTTTTGTGTAAAAATTCATGTCCGACTAATCTCTAGTTAATCCTTTAATTAGTTTTCGGAACTTCGTTCCAGTAGTCTACCACCGCACCCGTCATCATGAAAAGAGGCCCAGATCTCCTCAAGCATTTGTGGTGCCTCCGGATCCCTCCAATGTGTCTTTGGCTTCTTCCTCTCTGCTAAGCTCGGGGGGAGTGTGTCGATTTCCATCGCAACAGTGCTATTCAAGACTGAGACCGTTGTAAAGCTCTTGGATTTTCAAGTTCGGCGACAGACTCGGAGATGATTCATCAATAAAATCTTCCATTTTGCTGAGCAAAAACTAAAGTTCTCAAAATGCCCTCTTCGCCCACTAGCGCCTAACGATTTTTACAGCATTTTTTCGTATACAATTGAAAAGAATCTCATTTCATATAATATATAAACATATTTTATATTATTTTATGTCGAGTTTAGGCATTTTGAATCGGAGCAAAACATATAGACACTCGGTATCATTTCACCTGAGAATGCGTTGAGACGAAGAAATCAGAGTTAGCACAAGTAAGCTATGAAGACCAAAGGGCTGACATGTTGACAAAAGCACTTGAAAAATCAAATTCCTAAAAATGAGGTCAAAGATGTGCATATTCCAAAATCAAGGGGGTGATTGTTGATGCGTGATGAGTTCTGCAGCAAACCACGTGAAGGGCACGTGGAGTTCTTTAAAATTCAAATAAGGCTAATCTTGCGGCGCAAGCAACGCCACTAAGAGATATCGCAAATCTTGATTTAATGAAATCAGGTCGTTTTCTGGATTCAGTGTTGTTCCTGCTCTCTCTGTTTCTAAATCCACAATCACTAATACTTTTCAACAACTGATGTTAGAGCTTGAGATCGAAATGGGGGAGAAAACCACACATAAAGGGACGGTGTCGACCACCACACCCTCAGAGCCAAGGGTACGAGCACGTGGAGGTCTACCTATCTCATATCCCATGTTAACATACGGTAACTATGAGGTATGGGCAATAAAAATGAGAATCGTGATGAGAGATGATGAATCAGTCAGTGATTTCTCGATTAGACACTCGAATGTGGTAAACGAGATAAGATGACAGAGGCAAGCGTGGTGGAGAAGTTGCCTTGTTTACGGTCAAGATACACATAACCAAAACAGTTAGAGAAGAATGAGAACTAGTCATGCTAAATGAAATCGGATCAAATCCTGATGCGATTCTAGTTAAAGAATGAAGCGTCGGGCTTGTGGTACCTAGACACAGGTGCTAACAACCACAGGAATAGCAATCTCATAGCTTTTTCGAGCTTGGGCAGAGGAGTGAGAAGCCTGGTGAAATTTGGAGATGGGTCACAAGGTTCTTACAGGGGTATATTTCATCCCACGCCTGAGAAGTAATATTACAAGTCTTGGACAACTCGAATAAGAAGGGTGCACGATCAAGATCAAAGAAGATTGGCTCAGTGTTCTTGATGATAATAAGAGGCTACTGGCTGTAGTAAAAAATCTAAGAATCAACTTTATATTTGAAGCTTTAAAATGCAAAACCTGTTTGCTTGCTCATAAAAAGTGGTGTTACATTTCTTTTTACATATGTTGTATTGTAACTACCTTAAGTGAAAGGATAACATGTACATGCATATGGTTATGAAAAACGATTGCTTATAATTAGATACAAAATTCTGAAACTGAAACCCTTTTGTGCTCAAAAGATACAAAATAAGAGATTATGGTCGATTATGGAATTATGCAAAATATTTCAGCTACAAGCTGCTCATGGAGAACCAAATGAAAACTTTTCGTTTATTTTGATGGGTTTCACAAACATTGCAAAAGGAGAATAGTTTGTAACTATTATATTATAGGCTTATTAGGGTTAGCCTATTAAATAGTAATATATTAGAGTTTTCTTATTTTATAGGTATTAGGTTTCCTATTCAGTTTGGTATAGATCACATTATATGCAATTATGAGAGTCCATAGCTACTTTTTGCAACTTTTGCATAGTTCACAAACACTAATTGTAATTTTCCCAGAATAAAAACAAAATACCATAATATGTGATTAAATTGCACTGTTATAAAAAATGTTAGGGGCTAATCATACGGAGAATACCTTTTGAGAATTCATCAAGGATTTATTAAAAATTTAATAAAATTAAAGAATTAATCGAAGAGTAATCATGGATTGATCTGGAGGGGGTGTTTTTTTTTTAAAGCAAACCAAAGGTTCATATGATATCACGAGCGAGAATGAGTTTTACACCCGAAAGTCGAGAATCAGTCATGTACAGTTTACAAGTAAACAGTAAAAGACAGCCTTAACGACACCCTACCTCTCTGTACAAACTCCAGATAACCATGTCGGAGAAATCAATCCTCGAAACTAACAACACTAAACAAAGGAAAACAACGTCGAATACACCGACAACCACTAAACAAATTACACTCCACACAACAATAAAAAAACAACTAAACACACAAACTCCGTCACCAAGATCTCCAATCCGCCTTCCTCGGGGAGACATCCTCTCATCTGAGCCCTTACACCTCAGCGAGCACTGCTCCTCAAGCATCTCCCACAGGGGGTATCCGATAACCACCTAAGACAGGGTTTCTCAGCGTGTCCCGGTTCATAGAAACCTCACAGCTCGATGATGGTCTCGGTATTACCTGAGGGAATATTCGAATGAGCCCGGCAAAAATCAGTCAAAGTCGTGAACCGCGAACCGACAAGCAAACGCGCCAGATCAGGAGAGGGAAATAGATATGGGGTCGAAACCACAGATCAAAAACCTCTCTGATCTGCCCACCTCGCCACAAAACAGCACAACGTAAAGTCGGCCAAACGCAGAGAAACCAGACCGGGAGAGAGGATCCAAACCGAATTGGACCGGTTGAAGGAAGGCCAATCGTCCCCTGGCCACACCCTCGCTCGTCGGCGAGCCGGAACCCGAGCCCGCTCTCCTCCG
>JAYMTP010002659.1:0-19033 GCA_036897365.1 Geranium brycei
CTCCCAACCCCCACGGCCGCAAGAGGGCCGTGATCTGCGGGATCTCGTACCGGTTCTCGCGGCACGAGCTCAAGGGCTGCGTCAACGACGCCAAGTGCATGCGCTACCTCCTCATCAACCGGTTCAAGTTCCCTCCCGATTCCATCATCATGCTCACAGGTATATATTGCTTTATTGCTTTATTTTCTCAGTGAAAGCTTCTGAGTAATTACAATTTCTTGTAATTTGTGTGTTTGTTCTTTGTGCAATTAATTACAGAGTTTTCATTGACATTGTGTTTTAATTGTATGTGCCAAGATTCGAACTCGTGGTGTATGCAGAAGTGAAATGTTTGCATCCATTTTTTTGTGAAATTTCCCCAACTTTGTTTTTGTCCATCCTTTGAAAAGATTATGTGACTGAGTGAGGTGTGGGGGAGGTCAATGTGCTATAGAAATTGTTGGGTTGATCATATTGATGTGATGTGTCGAGTTCGAAACAATGATCTCGAATGTCACTGTGATGTAGAAAATAATTCAAACCAATCAACTTTATGTACCGTATTGAGCAACTTTTGATGACATTCTACGCTCACAGTTCATGAGGATATCAATTTTTGTTATCTGGCAATGAAACAGGAAATCCTAATTTGATTGTATGTACCCAAATTCGAACTCATAACCTCACTTATGTAGAAATGAAATGTTTGCATGATTTTTGTGAAATGTATTGTGAGAGAAGTCGATATGCTATAGAAATTTTGTATTGATTATTCTCGTTTTAATTTGCAGAAGAAGAAACTGACCCGTACAAAATTCCGACAAAATATAACTTAAGGATGGCATTATACTGGCTTGTGCAAGGGTGTCAACCAGGAGACTCATTACTGTTCCATTATTCTGGTCATGGTTCACGACAAAGGAACTATAACGGTGATGAAGTTGATGGGTATGATGAAACGCTCTGTCCTCTAGACTTTGAAACTCAGGGTATGATTGTTGATGATGAGATCAATGCAACAATAGTCAGACCTCTTCCTCGCGGGGTCAAACTCCATGCTATAATAGACGCTTGCCACAGTGGCACTGTACTCGATTTACCGTTTCTTTGCAGGATGAACAGGTTAGTTGTTGTATGTATTTATGCGCAATTACACTAAGGACCTTCAAGGTCTTTGAGCTTGATATAGGATAGACCTTGCTATAATGTTGATCAATTGCTTCTACAAAATTTGTTTGATTATCTTGAAATCTGCATTCATCTTTAAATAATATAGTGTAATAACTCGGGATAATACTATGATTGAGTCACTTGCTGTTAACTGCTCTGATACAAACTTTTGGAAATGCACAAGCCAATTTATGATTAGATATATATTTCATTTTGTTTATTGTCCTATTTTACGGTTTAATGATCTGATGTTATATTTTGTACTGAACTACCTGAATGAACTTTGCCTTCAATTTACTTTTTTTCGCTTGTCTAATTTACTATGCTGATATATTTCTCGTTTTCAACTTATCGTGATGGTTCTGTTGCATTCTTGGAATAGGAGTGGGCATTATGTTTGGGAGGACCATCGCCCTCCGTCAGGTATGTGGAAAGGAACTAGTGGAGGAGAAGTCATCTCTTTTAGCGGTTGCGATGATAACCAAACATCTGCTGATACATCTGTAAGTTTCAGAAAACCTGGGTAAATTAAGTCTGATGAGTTTGAATCTCAGTGGACAAACAGATAAGTCGTAATGAAGAATGTTCCAAACTGGTACCCTAAGTATCCACTTAATTTCATTTTGGTACCTTGTGTTATATTGGTATCGTATTGTTAGATTGCATTGACACGACATTTATTGTTTATACTTTAGTGATGGAAATTACCAAATTAAATGCTAAGGGTACCGAAAATGATAAATTTGGTATTCATGGTAATATATTCTCCAAAAGTCATAACCAATACTTTTATTGGAACAGGCACTTTCGAAGATTACATCTACAGGAGCCATGACCTTCTGTTTTATCCAAGCTATTGAGCACGGAAATGCTACTACATATGGGAATATTCTTAATTCAATGCGCTCCGCTATCCAAAATGCAGGCGGAGGCACTGCAGGCGGCAGCATTGGTCTCGGATCACTTGGTGGTGGCGCTGTCACATCTCTCCTCGGCATGCTTTTGACAGGAGGAAACGTTGTACTTGGTGGAGGTCTGAAACAGGTATGACCCTTTTGTGAATTAATTGAAACATGATGGTGTTCATTAATTCTGAATGTAATCAAATACGAATAATGCCAAGACATAACTCCTAAAACATGATAATGTTTCAATTTTTGCCTAGCTCAACGATTAGTGAACTGAGTGCTCCTCATATGACATGACTTGATACTGTATCCAAATTGGCTATAATCTGAAAGTGTATATGATCTCTAAGTACCGATAGCATTTATATTGAAGTAATGACTTATTTCATATATTAATGATCTTATGTTGTGACAAATCAAGTGGTTATAACTAAATAACCGTCGTGTTTGTTCATTGAACAGGAGCCACAGTTAACCGCTTGTGAGGCATTCGACGTATATTCTAAACCTTTCTCCCTGTGATGTTGACTGATTTATTAAGTAGATTGTACAAAAGGGGAGGGATTAATTCTGGGAGAAGTTTGTGCATTTGTTTATAACATAGAAATGATCATTTGTTTGATTCTGTAATCTCTATTGACACTGTAACTATTAATGAAGATTCAGTGTGCTTGAAGAGATTGCTCATGGTGCACTGCATGCTCTTCTCATTCGACTGGACTGTGTTAGAATAGTTAATTATTTTAGGATTTCCTATTCGTATTATGTTTCTTAGTATGGTTTATTTCTTATTCTTCCTTATATAAATGAACCTCCTCTTGTAATTCATAATCAAGTTATTTATAATAATATAATTATATTTTAGAAATTTAACATGGTATCAGAGGCAGGTTAGGTTAGATTCGAGCCGTGTGGCTTTGCCTACTCGCTAATTATGATTTAGCGAGTGGGCAACGCAGGAAGGAAAAAATAATTTTCGAAATACTATTCATCGTGCATTGTTCACGCAAATTACTGTTCATTGGTACTGTTTATGCGCACTGCTCATCCAAATTTTTTAGATATATTTTTCGTTTGAGCATTCTCCGGCGACCGTTTTTGTCACCTATACTCCGGTTAGGCTCTGGGATGTTGACAAGTTTCCGTTCAAGCAGTTTGAGGAGTTTTTTGTCCTCACTGTCGGCAAGTGAAGCTTCTGCAGCTCAAGTCTAGCCGATTTGATTGTCCTCATGTTTCCGCCAACCGCGCGTGAGTCCCAAGCGCCGCCACACGCCTTGATGCTCCTTCGCCAAGTTTTTTGCTCCGCTGGTTTTGCTGAGATTGCACCGTCGTAGTTGCTTGAAATTGTTTCGCACTAACGTGGTTGCTTGAAGTTTAGTGATTCTTCTTAAAAATCACTTTTGCACCGTCATTATGCGACGTAGTTGCTTGAAAAGTTTGGTGATTAATCTTAAAATCACATTGCACCGTTGCTATGCGACGAGTTGCTGCACCGTCATCATATGACATAGTTGCTTGAAAAGTTTTAGTGATTCTTTTTAAAAATCACTTGTTCTCACGTCCGTACAAGCGGCATGATTGAAGATGTTTTGCACCGTCGTTGTTCGACGTAAATATTTGCTTTCATATTATTTTTGCTTCACGTGCAAGACTTGTGTTTTACGGTTTGCACGTGAGGGGAAGTGTTAGAATAGTTAATTATTTTAGGATTTCCTATTCGTATTATGTTTCCTAGTTTGGTTTATTTCCTATTGTTTTTATATTAAGGAACCTCCTATTGTAATTCATAATCAAATTATTCATAATAATATAATCATATTTTAGAAATTCAACATACTGTACTATAAAGCGTAATTATTAGAATAGTCTAAAGAAATTAAAAAGTGTATTTCTTAGGATAGAGTCTAAAGAAATTAGTATTATGGTTATGGTGATTTGAATTTTCGACTATTTAGTCATGTGTTCAGATGTGACATTTAAGTAAGTTTTGGGGTACAATTATTTTTGGAAAAATAACAAAAACGCGATGTATACTATCATACTTTTGTAAGATATATGGTATTGTAAACTTCGATTTTATTATGTAAAATGTATGTATTTGTATAAAAATGATGAAATTGTCCTTAAAATTAACAATACTCTTTTTAAAGTATAAATGTTGATATTCTTAAAAGTTTTTCTGAAATATTTTTAAAATAAATAAAATAATCAAATTTTGTAATTTAATTTTTAGTTTCAATCACAATTTTTGTTATTTTTATACAAATACAAATATGTACTCGAAAAAAGATCAAAGTTGACAATACTTTTTTATCACTGACAAAGTCAAAGTTAACGTCACTTTTTCATACCTCTTTTATCATCTTCATGCAAAATGAACACTTTTCATTATTTTGACAACAATTTTATCTATTTTAGCAAAATACCCTTATATACTTTTTTGTCATTTTGTCATTACTTTTCAAGCAGTTTCATCTATTTTAGCAAATACCCTTAAAAAATAGAACGTATAATATTACATAGGGGCACACTCCAATACGAATGGGTTGAGTGTTCGAACTCGTCCGAACCAATTCTCAATCGTTGGGTGGGTGAAAATCTTCGCGCGTGTTGTCCTATCGCGTGACACGTGTAATTTTCAACATTCCACTCCGAAGTCAAACATTCCACTTATATACCCAAACATTTTATTTTTGTCAAAATATTCTACTTGTGTGCCCAAATATTCCACCCATTCGGACGGTGCAGACTTTTGGACAGTTCGTCGTATTATATATTTATGGAAACAATCCACATTGATTTTAGAGCATCACACTTCAATTCTCATGTGCAATTGTATACGAACTATCATTAAGGGTATTTTACTAAATTTATACTTTGTTCAATTTTATTCTTTCCCATTTGACATTTCCAAGTAAAAATGATCATGATAAATCCTTATATTTTTGTTCAAGTGGAAACAACAACCTTTTCTTTTATTCCATTTGGCAAGCAATTTTCCTTAGGTAGATGCAACTATTGTTGTTAATTGGCCTCGCATATGTACCGGCTTTTAAGTTTGATTTTCACTTTCTAATACACCAATATTTTCTTAGAATGTATTTTGTTGACAACTTTTCTTAGAATGTATTAAATGTGTATTTATAAGCTAATTGAATGGGGCTTGACTTTATTAAACGGGCAAATACATTTGAAATTGGGCCGAACCGGTCCCAGAAGTCCTTAAATTTGAGAAACCAAAATCATTATTGTATTAGTAGGTTCGGTCCGGTTTGAACTGGTTTCAGGTGATTCTGATTTACGGTTCTAATCAACAACAGCCGAGTAATTTAAGGCTTTAATTTGAACTCAATCTATAAAACAAATTAGACTTAATTTATTCGTGACTTACTATCCATCACTTAAATTTTACCATTATAAATAGTATCAAAAGGTAAACGTTGTGGTACACGTTAATCAGTTCGGTTGAATGAGTGACAAAAGACGAATGTTATGGTGTGAATGAGTCTAGTTCGGTTCTAATCAAAGCACAATTAATAATTCTCTCAAATATAGAACTAAAACCGAAACACCATCCATAAATTTTGAATTTTTATTACAGTTCGACTCTACCTCGATTTGGAACCAGTTTTAGGTCTAAATTAAACACTCAACCATCTGAGGGTCTAAGTATATCATACAGAGAAGATATCCGCTAAAAAGTAAATTTGGGTGTTCAAACGTCCGAACTGTAGAACATGTAGTACAAATTGTAGAAAGTAGTGCAAAGTTGAAGAACGTGATGGACATGTGCAAAATTGGAAAACTATGTAGAATGTGTAGTGCAAAGTTGTAGAACTATGTAAAACGTGTATTGCAAAGTTGTAGAACGTGATGGGCCCGTGGAACTCTCAAGTGTGCGTCGTAAAACCTTGCTGCCACGTGTCACATGCTGAGACAACGCGCGTTCAGATCCGCTCTGATCCAATGGATGTAGAACGTTCGGACGTTCTACGGCTGTTTGTAGCCGAATGTGCCCCATATCATATTTATAATGTTAAACATTTGTGATTAAACAATCTATTCCATCAAATAAATATAAGGGAAAATAACACTTTACTCCACTTAATTATGATTGTTTTACACTTTGTTACCTTGCCTATTTTTCTTCTTCTCTGTTTAGTACTCTAACTATGAGTTTGCGATATGTGTGTTGACTCTGTTAACGATAAATGAAAATTACAAAATTGATCATGTTTGAATAAAAACACTTAATTCTAATTGAGTTAATGGCGTCTACCACCATTGAGTTCATCATTTTCAGATCTTGCTGTCGATTCTCGCCGGAGCACTGATGCCCATAGCCACCCTCCCGTCCAACCTCTTAGTCGTCGCGAAGCTCATGGACTCGTCTAGCTCGATCTAAGATAAGCGCGAGCTCCACAACGAGCTAACCCTAGCCTCCTCCCTCCGTTGCGCTCAAATCTTCACCCTCCTCGACTTCTCCTCCATCCGTCGCGACAACAAGCTCCTCATTGTCTACAAGCTCACGGACAACATGAGCCTCCATGACGCTTTTCTCGATCGAAAGTGCCCCAAGCTCACCAATTCAGGTCATATATTCGACGACTCGACTCAATTTCAGTATCTACCAATTGGGGTCAGAGATTCGGCAACTTTAGATCTTCTCAAGGAAGGAGGAGAAGACAACATATCGATTCTAGAGGAGACGGAGTTGTCGCCGAAGATAAAATTGTACAAGAGGAACATCAACGGCGGCTACCAACCCTATCTCCTCATCTCATAATACAGAGTATTTTATGTATTATTTTTAATAAAATAATCACGTGTACGTACATGACCAACTTTTGGACGTTACTTCTTACGAAAGACTAACAATTGTCCCATACTTATATTGATCAGTATATTAAGAAGTGAAAAATTAGTTAGAGTAATAATGTGTAAAAACCATAATCATGTGTAGTAAATTATTTTTTTCCGAATCTAAATATGTTAAATTCAAAATCCTAAGAAAAAACCTTTTTAAAAAATATTACGACCTTGGGTGGTTCAGTTTCACCACCCTCTGCCACACACACGACACTCACACGCACCTACAACACAACTCTCCCAGTTTCTGCCTTTTTCTCTCTCTCTCTCTATATCGTCCACCAAATACAAACCCTAATTTCCGTTTTTCTTTTCCTCTCTCAATCTCTCTCTCTTCACTCTCTCACAGGTCAGTTACTTCTCCTCAATCATTCAAACACTAATGCACTCGCACGATGCACATATGATGTTACGCGATTCAAATTTCGTTTCTGTTTGATGGGTATTGAGTGAGATTGATCCTCTCGCGAGAAAGCGACTGTATCGGCCTCTGATCTTCTTCTTTTGAATGCAGGAAGGCTAAATTGGAGGAATTAAGGGTTTGGACTTATGTCCTTCAATCAATCCAGGTCCGATAAGAGCGACTCTCAGTATCGCAAACCAAACCGATCCGGAAGCTTCAATCAGCAGCGGACACCGTCGGGATCCTCCGGCAGAGGCGGTGGCGGAGGCGGCGGAGGCCAGCCCGTTCCTTCACCGTCGATCGCTTCGAACCGGAGGTAGATTTTGATTTTGGGATGTTTTTTGTTTCTGGGTTTTTGTTTTTAGGCCCTTTTGTCAATTGGAGGGGTTTATTATGAAGTGAATGTGTTTGAGGTCACTGGTCTTGATGTTGTGTGTGGTTTTGTGTGTGTAGTTTCAAGAAGTCGAATAGTAATGCACATGGAGGGCAATCAAGGGTTGTAAATTCTTCTGACACCAGCAATCGGAGTGCACAGAATGGTGGGTATGTGCCACCTCAAGTACAAGGTATCAATGTGGAAACTTTTTTCTACTTGTGTTAAAAATTAGGGAGTGTTGATTTATGAATTTTGATGATCTGGGCAACCCCAGATGGAAAAATCGGTAATTGGAGATAGAAATTGGGTTTCCCTGGTTTGCTGATTTTATCGGCTGTTTTCTGTTTATCCTGTAATAGGAGCGTCTGGTGTGCCAGTTACTGGTATGGCTGCGAAGCAAACTGAAGCAGCACCTGGACAGAGAAGCCACCAAGCTGTTCCAAAGGTTCCAAGTTCTCAGCCTGCCTCCATGAGTTCTGACACAACGGCCCCAAAAACCCCTGCTAAATGTATGCTTTTAGTATGTTTTACACTCATGTAGTGAATATTTTATTGTTTTATTAGCTATATAAGAATAGTAGCTTTGTTTTGATCTCCTGGACAATGTGTCACCAGCTTAAGTCTGTTTATACAATGGTTTATAACAGTTTCTTGTTTTAATTGCATTTAATTTTGTATGTGTAGCCTCAGGAGATGTTACAAAGGCGTTCCCCCCTTTCCAGTTTGGGTCTATAAGTCCAGGTTTTGTGAATGGGATGCAGGTAACTTTTTTTAGCTTGCATTCACTTGTATATTTATTTATAATATTTTTCTCCAAGGACTTGAGTTTCCCTTTTCTTATTTATTTAGATTCCAGCTCGGACCAGCTCAGCTCCGCCAAACTTGGATGAGCAGAAAAGGGACCAGGTATGTAGGTTTCTTTTTCTTTTTGGGCTGTTCAAATTGTGCTATAGCAGCGAATCAACATTTAAACAAGGTCACTATTAATTGTGAAACATAACCTGTAATAGTTACTTTCGTTTTATAGCTGTTAATTTTACTTTGACTAGTATGTACATTTGTAATATGAAGTTAGACGAGGCTGTATCTTTATAACAATCAAGTGATGTCAACTGTCGGTATAAGTGATGTAAACATGCGATAATGTGAACATGAATGTGTGAATCTTAACTCTTGTAAACTTAGTATTTATATGACGTAAACACGTCAGATTTAATCTCAGCCTTTTAAAAGTTCAATATGAAGGTCCCTATTGGTTCCTAGTTTGCATTCTAAGGATGAGTTTTCACGTGAACCCCCTTCATTGGTTATATATCAGCTTGGTTTGAGCAGGGTTTTGACTTATGAAGTACCAACACTTGTGTTGGCACCCAGGTTGGTGCCAGTTTGTCTGACACATACCCACATTGACATGGGATACTCTAGCATGCTACAAATCATGTTTCTGTAAATGTTGTTGAGAAAATTGATCTTGATTGGCCAGACTTACTGTATGGTTTTGACCAGGATATCGTGCATGTTCATTTGGAGGTAATAAGTAATGATATAACTATTTCTCATTTGTTATACATGCATAAAAACTCCATAATCTCATGTTAATGTAATAGTAGCACATTTCATTCATTTCCCATCTTCGTAATGATTTGAGAATGAGTATACATGTATGCATATGTTAACTTTATCATTATTAATAAAACACATTGGGTGTTGGTATCATGGCATATGCATGTCAGTCGCGCTTCTTATGTGTTAATGTTACTTCTGTGTCACAGTGGTATTATGATCTTTTTCACTCAGTTTGATTATGGCTTATTGCAGTTATTTGTTTTCTCGATTCTTTCTTTACTAAAATATAATTTGATTTCTTAACTTACAGGTCCGCCATAATACTTTCAGAACTGCACCACCTTTTCCCATTCCTTCCATTCCCAAGCAGCAAGCACCGCGGAAGGAAGCAGTTGCTGTTGAGCAACCAAATGCCGTAGAGCCTCAGTCATTGCCCAAGGCCAAGAAGGATACTCCTGGACCCTCATCAAGCCAGACTCAGAAACCTAATGTTCATTCCATGGCTGGTATATCTATGCAAATTCCGTTTCATCAACAACAAGTGCAATTTGGTGTTCCAAACCCTCATATACAGTCTCAGGGCATGGGAGGCACTTCACTTCAAATGCCAATGGCTATGCCATTACCAATGGGTAATGCTACCCAGCAGCAGGTGTTCGTTCCGGGTCTCCAACCCCATCCGATGCAGGCTCAAGGAATCATCCATCAGGGAATGGGTTTGGGTTTCACACCTCAAATGGGTCCACAGCTAGGCCCTCAGTTAGGCAACCTGGGAATCAGTATGTCCTCACAATACCCTCAACAGCAGGGAGGCAAATTTGGTGCTCAGCGTAAAACTACTGTTAAAATTACTCATCCAGACACACATGAAGAATTGAGGCTTGACAAAAGAACAGATGCATATGCAGATGGTGGGCCATCAGGCTCAAGGTCTCATCCAAATGTTCCTCAATCACAGCCTATTCCATCATTTGCTTCTTCTCACCCAATGAACTACTATACCAGCTCATACAATGGTTCTCTATTCTTTGGACCTTCAAGTTCTCATCCAACAACAAGCACTCAAATTACACCACATTCCCAGCCACCAAGGATTAGCTTTCCAGGTAGCCAGGGTCCACAAAATGTTCCATTCATGAATCCACCAAGTTTGAATCCTGTGACTGTTAACAAGGTAGGGGCTCCAGTGCATGGCGTACCAGAACCGTTGAAATTGGAACCTGTCCGTGATGTACAAAATATAACCACCTCAATTCCAGTACCTGAAACAGCTTCAGCCAACACTTTGGTCTCTGGTCTAGGTTCCCCTGCTTCAGTTTCTGCTGAGAGCCTGACATCTAATACTGAAGGTAGAAGAAGGGAAACTGTTAGCAGATCTAACTCTATAAAAGATAACCAGGGCAAGACCGGCAAAGAATTACATAATCCATCACAGAATCAGGTTGGTTTATATACTTCTGGTCAGGTAAAACATATTTTTAAATTTGGGTTGGTGTTGTGATTATTTGCATGAATTTATGTATATATTTACATGTTTGTGAGCAGTCTACATCTCCATCAAGCTTGAATACTCGGGCTATCGAACATGGTTTATCTTCAAGTAGAAGAGTTTCTGAATCTGTAGAAGCTAGAACTTTCCCTCCATCTGTTTCTAGTGAAGGTGCGTTCAAACTAGCTGTTAAATCTCTTTTAGCCGCTGGTGTTGCCTCTCCTAATGTTTCTGAATCAAAAGTTGGTATATTGGAGAAGGCTTCATCAGTGTCTATCTTCATATTTCTGGTGCTGACAAACAACTGAAACATAATTCTGTTGGAACAGGAGAACCAGTGGATCTAGGATCACGTGAACAACCTCAAGACGATGCCAAGAGTTATGAGGAAGAACATGTTTCTGCAGGATCTATTGAACACGTAGAGCAAGATGCTTTATTGAAGGTTGGACCTTCAAGAAATGAGGCTACAATCTTAGGAGCTGCACAAAGGGGGGTGGAAGAAGGTGTGATCTCTACAGATCTTGGAAATGCAACTGATGATTTGGACTCCTCAGCTTTAGATTCCTCCATTGCAGAATCTGTTGTTTTGCCTACAAGCTTACATGGAGACAAGGTTGCGAGCAGAGGTGATGATATGAGCAGTGATGTGCCAATTTCTGCAACAGTGGCAGTACCAGATCATCAGCCCGGTCTTCTTACATCTTTGGAAATTTCAGAAGCAACCCTAAAAAATAAAGGGGAAGGTGTAGAGGGCATTGGTGGTGTGGGACCCCATCCAGTGTCGGGTTCAATGGATAAACCCACCGCAGAACTTCACAGGACTAAAAGTGCAACTGCTAGAGGTAAGAAGAAAAAAAAAGAAATGCTACAGAAAGCAGATGCTGCAGGAAACACTTCTGATCTGTATATGGCATATAAGGGTCCTGAAGAAAAGAAAGGAACCATGCCTTCAGAAAGTATCGACAATGACAAAATTACAGAGCATGCAGCTATTGATGCTCGTCACGACGATGATGTTGCAAGCGACAAAGGTGAGCAGAGTAAATCAGAGCCAGATGATTGGGAAGATGCAGCAGACATCTCTACCCCAAAGCTGGAAAGTTCAGATAATGAAGAAAAGATTAATCAGAGGTTGGCAAATCTCGACAATGACGGGAATATGGCCAAGAAGTACTCAAGGGATTTCCTCATGAAATTTGCTGAGCATTGCACTGAACTTCCAGATGGTTTTGAAATTACTTCCGATGTATCCGATATGTTGATTAGTGCTAATGCGAATATTTCAAGTCCTGGAAGAATTGTAGATAGGCCTAGTATGGGCTCTCGGCCAGAACGTCGCGGGAGTGGCGTTAATGATGATGACAGATGGAACAAAGGTCCTGGACGTATGGATATTAATTATGGAGGAAATGTGGGATTCCGTCCCAACCAAGGAGGCAATTATGGTGTTCTAAGAAATCCGCGTGGCCAAGGACCTGTTCATGGGGGTATTCTGTCTGGTCCAATGCAATCCCATGGTTCTCAGGGAGGGATGCAAAGGAATAGCCCAGAAGCTGACAGGTGGCAACGTGCTGCCAATTTTCAACAGAAAGGTCTAATGTCCTCTCCTCAGACCCCATTGCAGATGATGCACAAAGCTGAGAGAAAGTATGAAGTGGGTAAAATTACAGATGAGGAACAAGCCAAGCAGCGGCAGTTGAAAGGTATTCTGAATAAGTTGACACCTCAGAACTTTGAAAAACTATTTGAGCAAGTAAAAGCAGTTAACATTGACAATGCCCGTACTCTCACCGGGGTTATCTCACAAATTTTTGATAAAGCTTTGACGGAGCCTACTTTCTGTGAAATGTATGCCAATTTCTGCTTTCATCTTGCGGGAGAGCTGCCTGGTTTCAGTGAGGACAATGAAAAAATAACATTCAAGAGATTACTTTTGAACAAGTGCCAGGAGGAATTTGAGAGGGGAGAAAGAGAGCAAGAAGAAGCCGATAAAGCTGACGAGGAGGGTGAGGCTAAACTGTCTGAAGAAGCTAGAGAAGAAAAGAGAATAAAAGCCCGAAGACGGATGTTGGGTAACATTAGATTAATTGGAGAGCTGTATAAAAAGAAGATGTTGACGGAGAGAATCATGCATGAGTGCATCAAAAAGTTATTGGGTCAGTTTCAGAACCCTGATGAGGAAAATATTGAATCATTGTGCAAATTAATGAGCACAATAGGTGAAATAATTGACCATCCCAAAGCAAAGGAGCACATGGATGTATATTTTGACATGATGTCAAGATTATCAAATAATATGATATTATCTTCAAGGGTTAGGTTCATGTTGAAGGATGCAATTGATTTGAGAAAGAACAAGTGGCAGCAAAGGAGAAAAGTTGAAGGGCCGAAAAAGATTGAGGACGTGCATAGAGATGCTGCCCAAGAACGACATGCACAAAGCAGTAGGCTTGCCCGTGGTCCAGGTATGAATCCTTCTGCTAGAAGGGGTGCACCAATGGATTATGGTCCAAGAGGATCAGGCTCTTCTCCAAGTTCCCATATGAGTGGTTCTCGTGGACTTCCCACTCAAGCCCGTGGGTTTGGTGGTCAGGATGTTCGTATAGATGATAGACAGTCATACAAAGCAAGGACCTTGTCAGTTCCTTTGCCACATAGGCCTATGGGTGATGATTCCATCACTTTGGGCCCCCAAGGTGGTCTTGCCAGAGGAATGACCATCAGAGGACCACCGTCATTGTCAAGTGGTCACGCAGCCGATAATTTGCCTAGCCCGGGAGATTCAAGGAGAGTGGCATCTGGTGCGAATGGTTATGGTCCTGCACCAGAGCAGGCGTCTTACAGCTCAAGGGAAGATGTCATTCCAAGATATGCACCAGATAGGTTAGCAGGTACTGCCGCCCATGAACATTCAGGTGCTCAAGAACGTAATACGAGTCATGGTAACAGGGACCTAAGGTCCGCAGCTTCCCAACCTACGAGACCGGTACAAGCTTTGGCACAGAACCTTTCCTCAGAAAAGGTGCCTGAAGATCGTCTTCGTGATATGTCCATGGCTGCAATCAAGGAATTTTACAGGTATCATCATCTTGTCTTGTGCATCTTATGAACACTTATATGCTACACGTGCCATTTTATTTTATCATAAATTTGCTACGTGTCACTGCCATTTAAAATATATTGTGAAATGCCTCATTGCTTTGTCATTACATTGTTTATCACTAATTCATCTTCCATCTGAAAATGAGAAACTAGAAGTATCATAGTTTCAGCGAGTCACTAAGACTCATTACAAAGAAGTTTGTTGACAAATGCCGTAAAATAGATGATTGGCATTATTTAAGATATATTTTCTCGTGGACTAGAAACACGTTAGTTGTGCCTGTTCTCTTTTGTATATGGTAAACCATATATGACCTCTATCTGAACTGCCATAAAATTAGTTTCAGTAACACGTCTAGGTGATTCTTTAGATACATGTATCAATGATGCTTAGAGTTTCGATGAAAATATATTCTAGTCTTATGCTGCTTGACGTTGCTAGGTGATATTGTAAGATTTTGCAACTTTTCTTCCTTCTCAAAATGTGGAGTTTGTGCTAGGAATGGAGACACCTTCCAAAATCATATTTTTTGCTGTTGTGCTGTGATTCCGTGAACATCAAATTGTGCTTATTATTTTTAAAAAGAATTTGGAAGGTAGAGGCATGCAGTATAGGTTGCCATGGCATTTACTTTTGACCAGATGATTTGTCCTAACTATTATGAAATGTTGGAAATTTAAATGGTTTTGAAATTGAACCTAGATGGAATGAGGCATTGAATTTGAACTATATGGCATAGTTTTTTTTTTCGGGAGCTTTATAGCTTTTAATTTTGGATGGCAGCTACATGAACTGAAGATTGATTAAGTAAAATACCTGAAACAGCTTAGTTTTCAGGAGGGTCTAACTTTGACAATACGAATTCATCATTATTTGAGGTTCCTCCGTGAAATGTTACAATTGATTTTATTTGGGTGAAAAAGGTATCGTATCATTTCACTGATTTGGAAAAACACAATGCTCAGATGTCCTGAATGTGTTTTTCCGACATTCATTTACTTTTATTCGGAAAGATAAAGCATCTTTGTATTCAAAGTAGGATGACAATCTCAGTTGTCTCTTTGAAGTTTAAATCAAGAACTGAAATTTTTGTATAAACTCATTTTACAGTGCCAGAGATGAAAAAGAAGTTGCATTGTGCATTAAGGATTTGAATTCCCCAAGCTTCCATCCAACAATGATCTCTCTTTGGGTAACGGATTCATTTGAAAGGAAGGACAAGGAAAGGGACCTTTTGGCCGATCTTATTGTTAATCTTTCGAAATCTGGCGACAGCATTTTGAGTCAAGCTGAGCTCGTCCAAGGGTAAATTGGATTAATTTTTCTTTTGCCAGATAGAATAATGTAAATGTAGTTTTGGGCATCATGTAATTGTGCATGCATATTTGCTTTCTGATTCTGTACTTCATTTCGTAGGTTTGAATCTTCTCTAACGTCGTTGGAGGATGATGTGAATGATGCCCCTAAAGCACCAGAGTTCCTTGGACGGATCTTTGCCAAAGTGGTCTTAGAAAATGTGGTATCTTTGGGGAAAATCGGCAACTTGATACATGAAGGTGGAGGAGAGGGTGGTCCAGGAAGCCTTGTAGAAGTGGGCCTTGCAGCTGATGTTCTGAGTAGCACTCTCGATGTAATAAATTCAGAAAAAGGAGAAAGTGCGTTGAAAGAGCTTTGTACAAGCTCTAATTTGCGGTTGGAGACATTCCGGCCTCCAGACCTGAAGAGATCAAGTAAATTAGATAAATTTATTAGAGGATAGTAATGGTGGTTATGCTCAGTGTATCTATCTTGTTAGGAGGAGAAACCCATTGTGTTTAGGCCAAAAACTCTGGGTAGAAGGTGAGCAAGCGGGCTGATGGGGACTTTATATTATTTCTATAAAAGATGTTTGCTACAGTTAAGGTTCAATTGAGCTTTATCAGTCTAGCTATCGATTTCGTGCTATATTTGTTCACTGTATATTTGCTAACTTCTTCCAACTTTCATTTCAGAAGGTTTTCTGCAGGAAAAGTTTGGCTTATTTATTTGATTGTGTCCTGAGAGAGCAGTGGATTGTGTTTTGAAACAGGATAGTGGGTTTTATTTAAGCCCGACCCTGTCCACCCGTACTTGAGTGAACAATCGCCTAACATCCTTCAGTGTAGGGCTGCTCAAACCCGATTAACTGGAATCGAAAGCTGAACCGATAGGGTTTGGTTATCAAAATTTGAAATTGCAGCTGGCTCAACAGTGGCTGGAAACCAGACTATCAATTAACCAAAAATTTTAATCGGTTTTCTGGTTCAACCGGAACCAGTTGAGTTCAATATAATTTTTAAAAAAATTATTCACTCCTCTCAAAACTGAAACCGATATTCATTCCATAAGTTCTGGTTATTCCATTCGACCCTATTCAGTCAGCTTTTTGGTCATCGGTTAATTTTTAGCAGCCCTACTTCGGAGTACCATCTGGCAAATAGAAGACACTTATAGTCATGTAGGAAGAACCATAAGGACCACCCTTAAAAGAACCTCACATGCCTTACCTGTCTTTTGAATAACCCAAATTAGCTCGACGAGATTTTCCTATCATATTTGGTAAGCCCATGTATACCGCACTTTCGGTCTCCTCCCTAAAACCCAACAAGGACGTAATCATGTTTCGAAGGTCACCCGCAATGTTCGGGCTGCAAAAAATAGAGAACTTATCCAAGTTAATTCTTTGACTAGACGCCCGCTCATAAACTTCTAACAACTCAACAATATGACATGCTTCCAGCTCTAATGCTTGAAATAAAACTCTCAACTATTGTTCATTCTCAAATAAGTGCACTAAACTAAAATTTTGTTAGAAAAGTGCATTGAAATTTCATTTGTTCTCACATTATTAATTGTAAGAAAACTAAAATGTTCCTCTTTAGTTTTTAAATTTTCAAATCTGTCACTTATCCCTCCTCCCTAACCTCTTCTCCGACGGCCACTTTTCTGTTGTGAGGCAAGGAAGGTTGGCTTGTTACACGAGAGTTCCAGCTGTTTAAGATCAAGTTTCGATTCTTATCTATACAATTCATCTTCTATCAACACTTTTATATCGTTTGATTTCCTGTCATTTACATCTTCGGAATATCAAAATGACCTCGTTTAAGCTTCCGAAGAGGGACCAATTCCTAATGGAATTTTGATGATATAGTAGAATAATGTACATATTCACAAATAACAAATCCTGCTTTCATCGAAAAGCTGAAAACAAAAGCAAAAACGTAAAAGTTTTAAAGCACAATCGAAGGCTAAGGCTGATCATTGCTTAATTGTGGTGAAAATCGTTCCAGTAATAATATAAGATCCCACATCGGCTGCTCACCTCCTACCAACAAAATAGAGCCTAAGAGCACTAGACATTGGCCTAAAACAATATAGATACAATTTATCACTATCCTCTAATAAACTTATCTAATTTTCTTGATCTGTTCGAGTCCGAAGGCTGGAATGTCTCCAACCGCAAATTAGAGCTTGTGCACATCTCTTTTAACACTCTCTCTCCTTTTTCTGCGTTTATTACGTCCAGAATGCTACTCAGAACATCAGCAGCAAGGCCTGCTTCTATGAGACTTCCTGGATCCTCTCCGCCTTCATGTATCAACTTGCCAATTTTCCCGAGAGACACCACATTTTCTAAGACCACTTTGGCAAATATCCTTCCTAGGAACTCTGGTGCTTTAGGGGCGTCATTCACAGCATCCTCCAATGAGGTCAGAGAAGATTCAAACCTAGGAAATGACATACAACATCAGTGAGAAAAAATGCCTGTACAATTACATGATGTCCCAAACTTCATTTATATTTATCTATCTGGTAAAAGAAGATTTATTACCCTTGGACGAGCTCAGCTTGACTCAAAATGCTGTCACCGGACTTGGAAAGATTAACAAGAAGATCGGCCAAAAGGTCCCTTTCCTTGTCCTTCCTTTCAAAGGAATCTGTGACCCAAAGAGAGATCATTGTTGGATGGAAGCTTGGGGAATTCAAATCCTCTATGCACAATGCAACTTCTTTTTCATCTCTGGCACTGTAAAATGAGTTTATACAGAATGTTAAGTTCTGAATTTAAACTTCAAAGAGAATTAAGCTTCACATCCTACTTCAAAGTACAAAGGTGAATATTCTTCCAATAAAACAACTAGAATGCTGAGAGAGATGGTGCTCTAATAGCAAATAGTGATAGTGGTCAAACAATGTGACCACAAAGCAATTAGGCAGTTCAACCTAACTGTCGAATGACAATAACACAGCAAATTATGATGACAGAAGAAAATTGATTTAATAAAATGATCGTCATAGCAATTAAGTGTTAATGAAATGCACAAGACAAGATTGTGATACCTGTAAAATTCCTTAATTGCTGTCATGGACATATCACGAAGGCGATCTTCAGGCCACACCTTTTCTGGAGAAACATTCTTTGCCAATGCATATCCTGGTCTCACGTGCTGGGACGATGAAGACCTGTCGAAATTTCGATCTGGCACCCTTTGGTCCCTATTACCATAAGTCATATTACGTTCTTGAGCACCAGATTGCTCATAGGCAGCAGGACCTGCAAATCTATCTGGTGCATATCTTGGGATGCCATCTTCCCTTGAGCTGTAAGATGCCCGTTCTGATGCAGGACCATAACCATTTACATCAGGTGCTATTCTCCTTGAATCTCCAGGACTATGAAAATTATCCGGTACGGGGCCACTTGACAATGATGGTGGTCCTCTGATGGCCATTCCTCTGGCAAGCCCACCTTGGGGACCCAAAGTAATGGAATCATCACCCATAGGTCTATGTGGCAAAGGAACCGACAGAGTCCTTGCTTCATATGATTGTCTATCATCTATACGAACATCTTGACCAGCAAACCCACGAACTTGAGTGGGCGATCCACGAAAACCACCCATCTGGGGACTTGGAGAAGATGACCCTCTTGGACCAAAGTCCATTGGTGCGCCTCTTCTAGCAGAAGGATTCATACCTGGGCCACGGGCAAGCCTACAACTTTGTGCTTGTCGTTCTTGGGCAGCATCTCTATGCACTTCCTCAATCTTTTTCGGCCCTTCTACTTTTCTCCTTTGCTGCCATTTGTTCTTTCTCAAATCAATTGCATCCTTCAACATGAACCTAACCCTTGAAGATAATTCCATAT
>JAYMTP010002660.1:0-19025 GCA_036897365.1 Geranium brycei
TAAAGATCGTTAAATTTTCTCGGGATTCCATGGTTAAATTTATGTCCGCTGCATGAAATTAAATCGTTGGAACCCATGTAATCCTTCACATTCATTACAGGTACAGAACGATTCCAAAATGAGTTTTGAATCGTTCCCAAAAGGTGTTTTGGGTCGACCAGAAATGAGTCTCGGTTTCCAAACGAACTACGTTGACTTTGATCCCCGTGGAGATGGTGTATGTAGTCGCCTAAATGGGATTTGGGTTCAAGTTCAGACTAATGTTTCTCCTCTTGTCTTGGTAAGTGTATAACAACAAGGCAAATGTGAAAAAGAAGCTCTCGCTCCTTAAGCATTTGAGAACAAAGGATATACTAGAAGTTTCGAATATTTTGAAACAAAATCATTTTGCGAATCGACACGTATGATACTTTTCCTTAATTTTCTATAGATCAAATACATAAAATCGAACTAGGATTGCATGTTCTAATTTTGCTGCGTGCATACAATGTAACTTTGCGATCCTTCAGCACATTCAACCAATTCATTGTCAATCGATATTTTCCTCATTGGTGTCCCATCATCTAGCTCAAAAATTATTGATTATCATGCAAGTATACAACACACAACAACCTAGAAATTATCAACTAAGCAACCATCGATCCTAAATATCAACACCTACCAACAGAGATTTTCTCATGTGAAAGCGTTAAATAATATACAAAAGTCAAAATACGAAATTGGCTAGAAAAGAAAAGTGTACAATGCATAAAAATAAACGTGAATGTGAATGCATACTCGATTGTAGAGTGTGCTTAAGCACACACCACACTTCGGACTCAACAAAGTCCTGGACACTCTAATTCTAAACTAACAAACTATACGAAAGTAGAAAAACGAGATATACAAAGGATAAAGGAAAAACAAGATATACAAACTATAAGTGTCAGTGAATGCTCATGTTAGAAAATTGACCAGCGGAAATTACTGGTCTCAACCCTCTCCTCATTCAAATGAGAATGCTCTTGTGGGGTGGAACCTATGCGTCGTGAAGTGGAAGTAAGCTCTGTTACATGCCTACCTGATACTGTATTTTATTGGCATCTTCGCGGTCATAGCGTACTGGTATTTTACCCTCATTATCATAGGGTATGAGTACTTTTGGAACGCCAAGCGATATAAATATGATACTCAATTTAATTCAATAATTAATTACTCTAGTGCAGTTTGAGATGGAATGTGCTTTATTATATATTAATATTGGCGACTTGGTTGAATTGGGGGAAGCTATAGGTATTATTGCGGGCCAATCCATTGGAGAAACTAAGGATTGAATAATATAAGGATGACGACTCTATCATGATATCATGTGACAAAAAGATACGATATTAACAATAAGTGTTAAGTCGGTTCATTGACGATCATATAACTTGGGTAGTTATAATGAATTGTGGGCGAAATAAGGATTTCAGATCCACTACCAACGTTGTATGAACCTACACGACCACACACAAAACAAGGCCAAAGCGTATCGAGTTTTGGAAACCCAAATTATAATATGAATTTGGATGTATGTGTCATATTTCGAATATAATATACATATATAGTTTAATAAATTAAGTTAATTGTTGTCTGAATTATATTAGTTTAATTAGATTGTAAATATATTTATTATATTTATAATGTTTATAATTAGTTTAGTGGTAAATTAGTTATAATTGGATTAGAATTATGTTAATTTAATTCATTTAGAACAAACTGACACTCGAGGCGCGACTTGTGTCCACAGTCGCACCGTGTTAGGGAGGGCATGATCGATGTTCGTCAAGTAATAAATACTCCGGGTGAAATACGAATTGTCGTGTCCCAAGATGATCAAATGTGGGTGCGTTGCAAAGTCGAGTGTTTCAAGCACTAAACGTATAAAAAGACACAAATTTGTTAAGGGGTGTGTGAGTGCAATCAAATATCAAACAATCTCGAATCACGAGATATAGAACAAGAAACAAGCAAGGGCAATCACTATCAATGATCGAATATCAACGAAATCAAGTAAACAAGTCGAGTATGAGTAAATAGTAACAATAATCACTAAACACGAGAATAATCAAGAACTATCAACCACGTGTGCTAGACCGACAACAAAATGTCAATCCAAGTACAATAAACAATGATCAATGCAATATGTAATTGTGACCTATGTTCAAATACATTCACTGTCTCTCGATGTTGGTGAATGCAACGTCTTGGAATTAACTACCTTCTCGGAATGTTATTACTAATTCCTTAACGGCTTGAATGCACAACAATTTTCGGTTCAAGGGAAAACACGCTAGGCGTCGATCCCTCAAATCAACTTAAGTTGACCTCTACAAGCTCCTCTCGAAATTGAGTCGAAATAAAATATTGAAAGCTAGCTAAACCCAATTAGCAATCAACATGAGGAATAAAGTAGATTCACAATAAACCTAAGTAGCAATCAACATGAGTAAGAAGGTGGAGAAGGCACTTTTAACCAGTTTCTTTCTCGCTTGGACCATCCTTCTCCTACCCCTCTACTTCCGGTGCTTCCTTTCCCACAACGGTTGAGTGATTACCTACAACCTATCCGAGTCGCACCGAGTTGATCTACTGACGGGCGGGTTGGCGGGCATTTATGATCACCCCTACATATTAGGATCAATACACAATCTCTCTGTTTCAACACGCCAAAATTACACAGCATTCCTTAATGTTGCAATGCCCAGCACTAAGGAGATAAACCAAACCAGGCACGTCAATCAAGATGCAAACCACAGAGCACCCATCGTATCATTAGTACAGTCAAGTATACAAAATACTCTGGTACAACATTTATAGACGGTAGCATAAAAAGAAAGCTTGGACATTTAAATTACTCGACTGTTACTGTTTTACAATTTACACCCTTCAAATCAGAATAAGCATGAGCAATACACTTGGCTCATATTTGTTGGTGTCAGGTGAAAACCATGTTGCCACAACAATTTGGAGTTGTGCAGAGCTAGCTATTGCATTTGCTGCATCTTACACTTTACGAGCTCGGTCACGCCAAGAACCCTGTTGCTTTGCAAGCACCTAAAACCAACGGTATCAAGTGCTTAGAAGTTGCAACTCACAAGAACTTTGTCCCATTAACCATAAAGAAGAAACAAATTAGTATACGTTTCGTCTATTTTGTAAACAAGTTACCTTCTCACTCATGAGGTTTGTAACAGGGTCGCTTTCGTCGTGCTCCTTATTGTTAGGCCTCCCCTCTGGCTCACTGTCTGAAGTAGTAGTAGTGGACATTGGACGCACTGGTGCACCGAACATAGCCTCATCATGAGCAGCTCTGATTTGGTCCTCCTTTCTTGCCTAAATGACAGTTGATACAAATTACTAACATCATGAACTATGGAGTAACTTTTCTTGCAAGATCAGATTATCAGAACTTATAACCAGCAACTATAACCATCAAATGGGAAGAAAGGTACCTCTACAGCTGAAAATCGGAAGCTCTGGCCGATATGCTTCACTAATGCTGCATCATCGTCTGCAGCTGCAATAGAGTGGACATGTACCATTATCAGTTCAATTTTTGCATTATTAGGACTGAAAACCATTCAGATTACATGCTGCACAGCTCACTACTCCATTCAAGATAGCCATCAAACATCAATGATGAGTTTTTGTCAACCTAATTTCAGATCATAAAAGGTGTGAACCAACCAGAGAAGAGTTTGCTGTTCCTAGGCCAGGCTTCTCAAACAAATTTTGGAGTAGAGAAGCTGATACATTGTCTGCTAAATTTAATTTTCAGAAGTAGATGCTGAAGTTTGTTTGAGCTTCTAGACCCCAAAGCAGAATCCACAAATTAATTCCCAACTGGACTATAGCTGGAAATTGACGCAAGGGGTCTATCAATTGTGTAAACTGGGACTTCCTGTAAAGCTCTACTAGAATGACATTCCTTCAATAGGTACAGCCAGGCCAGACAAGCATGAAATAGGTTTGGAAGAACTCCCAGTACTATTATCCATACTAGGGTAGTACTATCATCCATACTTTAACTATGGTCCTTGTTATTAATTGTTGGATCCTTAAGTTATTAGTCAAATAAGATAAATAATGCACATGGTCTATTACAAGTCAATACACATGTGTGTTTACTTCTCAAAGAATCATCAAAACATGAGAACATAGAATGTTATAGTACCGAAATTGATAAGCATAACCATTATACGGACAGAAAGAGAACAAAACTAAGGAAAAAATCAATGAACAGAAGGAAATATATAGTAACTAAACTCTTAGAATTTGAACTGAACCACAATGTCTGAGTACAATTTTAAAAGCAAAATGTTTCTACTCGAACCAATCCCAAAATTTCCATAATAATTTGCAACAAACATGATACAAGTAATATCACAAAACGCTGAAAACATAATGCACAGAATTAAATCTCCAAAATTGAATGACCATTGATCCCCACTTTATTGAGCAAGGCAATATCTAACCTTCAATTTCCTCATCGTCAAGTGGGGCATCCTTGTCAAATTCGAACCGTTCCCAACCAGAACCCTTTGTTTCATCCTTATCAGCTGCATTCAACTAACATACTTATAATATGTTATAAGGAAAAAGGACATCATGGAAAAGCATCGAATTAGCTCAGATGTCAATGATCAAGCAAGCAACAAGATTTACCAATGAGCTTAGCTGATACTAAACCCCTACAATGGCCATTTTAATGCTTCAGAGCCCATACAATGCGGAAACCCACAAGCAGAGTACAAGAAAGTAATATTGCCACACCCAACAACTTAAATAACAATGAGTGAGAATAATCAAGTAATATAATCTCATACTGACAAGCCTTGATATTTCAAAATATATATATATACAAATCCTGAGTAAAAAGAGCAAGAGTCAAAATATTTGATGTGCCGTTGTTTTATGTTTCTCCCATCCAGCTATTTTCTTTGAGTTGACCACTTTTTCAATGGCAAACCATATCCAAAGTTCTATAGATAATTACTGAATTTGTATTTAAACTGTATACTTAATTTTAAAGTAAAAGGTAACCATCATATTTAAAAGTTCGATAGATAATTATTGAACCCCAAGATTAAGCAAGAAAATCAACATCATACGGGGCATGACATGTACGCAAGGACTGATCATTTAAATGCTTTTGTACAGATTATAAATTGATCGAATTCAGTAAGGCAATTTAAACTTCAGCAAAGCAGTACCGCATGTAGGAAGTATTTTGTAGATTTGACATAGAATAGACAGAGTCAGGAAATTATTAAATTATATGCACTTATCTATGAATTCATCCAAGGTAAAAATGCAATACAGCTTAATATCTTTAGTGTACACGGTACAATTTTAGCCAAACAATTAAGTATCATTATCTCTAAATTAGAATTTGCTAACACTTCTTTAAATAAAAGCTTTTAATGTTAGACACCCTCACACCTAATGCAATCAACGAAGCAGCTATTATGACTTTCCAATCTAGTGGGGGCAACTTTCAGTTTACACCCACACTATTAAAATCAAATGTTTGCTTTCAGCTCCACCAAATTGATATTGAAGAGCACTGAATATATTTCACAAAAAAAAAATTCAAAGTAATGGAGTTTATCATGTGCAGCTGAATAGAATTTGTTAAAGAGAAAAGTTGAAAATTCTTTTTCGTTACAAAAAATAGTACACGCCTATATTGGTAGTACCAAATACATTTGTGGAGAAAAGAGCAAGTGATAAGTGTGAATGCTAACTAATTAAGTATCTAAAGAGGCCAATTACGGAGGAATGTTTTAAGAGAATCTCTCGAAGAAGGCTTGAACAGCTGGAAAATCAGATTTCTCATTTCAATATAAACTATGAAGTTAACACCAATCTTTCTCCCTGGGATTTTGATACTATAAACAGACCATCTTTCTTATTATGCAGTATAATTGAGTAGATATTTTCAATAAAAAAGTTGCGACTACAATATTGCAAACGAAAAGAAGTGTAAGCTTAGGAGGAAAAATGAATTTGAAGGTAAGTGAATTGTTGAATTCATGGCTAAGTTTTTTCACTTGGCATAATTACGCTAAATAATTTGAGTGAGGAAACACATCTATTAAAGTATTAAACCAGAAATACCCTTAAGGGATAATCTCACCTAACTACAGCTAACTTGACACTATTCACACCTAGCTACAACTGACTAATATTTTAGTCTGAGAGGTGCGCTGACTATTTTTTTTTCACATAGCTACAACACCGTTAGATTGCAGTCAGTTTAGAGTGTGAAAAGACCAAACTGCCCTTAAATATCATTTAAATTTTCAAAAAGTGCCATTGATATTCTGGTATGTATATATGCAAATCTTTGGAGAAGCAGGGCAAATGAAAACAAAATAAAAGACAGATCTATGCCTATTTTGCCACGAAGCAGATGAGAAGGATTGGGGTCGGCGACGGCGTTACTGTTCGGCGGCTGCGATTGGGCTCGGCAGTGGCTCCTCTGTTCGGTGACGTCAGCGGCTCATCTGTTCATCGACAGCTAACGATCCATTGAACAGATTGTTGTTCTCGCGAGGGCTTAGGGTCCGGTTAGCGATCCTTGAACGGAATGCTATCTCCTCTTGTCTCTCCCAATCTCCCAATTATATAAATTAATTGCACTTGTTTAATGTAAATTGAAGGGATTGGCCATTAAATTGATATGTAAATTGTACATTAATTGGATATGAAAGTCCCCCCTTGCCGGTTCTCTTCCAATCTCCCAAGTGAAATAAGCACTTGTTTAAAAATGGATATGAAATTCTATATTAATTACCGGGGAATTGTCAACAATGTATATGAAAACTTATAAATAGATATGAAATTCTCCCTTAATTAATGGGCAATTATCAACAACCATTACTCTTTCAATGTCAATCACAATACGATCATTAAATTTGATTTTTTAGTAATTAATGTTTATGTTTGCTCTTCAGTAATTAATGTAAATTTAAAAGAAAAGAGAAATAGATCTCTTCTAAAACGCCTCTGCCCTCGAGATTCAATTTGAAAAAAGAAAAGTGGCATTTACATAGACCCAATTGGGACCAATATGGGAGAGAGAAGAGGAGATAGCAATCCATTAGCCTGACCCAGATCGCTAGCCTGACCATGAAGCCCTCGCGAGAACAGCAATCCATTCAACGATTGGTAGTTGCCGACGAACAGAGGAGCCGCCGCCAATTCCAATCCTGCTCACTTATTTCTTGACGAAATAGGCACAGATCTATCTGTCCTTTATTTATTTCGTTTTCATCTGCTTCTCTGCTTATGTACATATCAGAATATTGAAGGACACTTTTTGAAAATTTAAATGATAGTTTAGGGCAGTTTGGTCTTTTTACACTCCAAATTAACTGCAATCTAACGGTGTTGTAGCAACGTGAGAAAAATAAAATATTAGTCAGCTGTAGCTAGGTGAGATTATCCCTACCCTTAATGCTATGTAGTGGTCAATTATTTGCAATTTGTATACTCATATAGGTTTACAAATAAAATTCTTTAATTTGTTTTCCGCATTAATCATAATCCTTGTAGTTGTTTCAAACCTTAACTCTTTCTTTTGATGGATAGAGAATGTATCTTTCATCCCCCACAAATATTTTTTGGTTGCAAAGTTGAATCTAAATGAACCACTTAGGTAGGTAGGAAGAAAGGGTAGCAAATGGTAAGTAAAGAAACCAATTCAGGAATAATTCAAATAGAACTATACAAATTGGTATGAACTGTATATATTACCAGTTTCAGCAAGCTGAAGTTTCATTTTCGCCTTCACTCTTTCAGCTGGTGTCTGCTTAGAGAAGAGAAAAGGCTTTGTTACAATATTTCCATATTAACAACAGCAACAGCAGTGACACATAGAAAGCAATCCATTAAATTATGGTCATAATTCATAGTCAATGTATCCAGGTAATAATGGTGACAGTACTGCACTAAGCTGTGAGTAACAAAGGGTTTTTATAATTTCATATTGCTTAGTGTATAAGCTATTTGAACAATCTCACAAAAAAGCATTCAATGACGACATAATGAATAAAAAAGATTTGGGAAAAACTTGAAATTTGAAAAAAAAAATACGTACGTCAAGTAAATACAAATGTATGACAGAAAAGGGTTTCCATTTCCCTTCATAAAACTTACTCAAACTCTTATTTTGCTTTCTTCGTATAGCACCTCCAGACCAGCCCATTTAATCTATAGAACTAGGTAAAGTAACTCAACGTAATATTGCCCCTAAACTGATGATATCTGAACATTTCGTTCTAATAAGAATAATACTTAAATAAAATACAATGGTGACTTTATCTGTAGCAGCCCATTAAGTATGATGCTAAGATCTTAAATGCATGATTGTACTCCGTTCTATCAGCTTCTTCAGTTCATATGTTCTGGGAATTTAATCAATTGATGACTAGCTATACAACATGTTTGGTTATCTAACATTCTCATTTAATTAATTTGTGCATAACAAATTAACAAGTAGTCAAGTCCATACTGCCTTTGTAGGGGGGTCAGTGAACTTTATTTCTTTATGAAAATGCAGAAATTTTGACAGCCAAGCAAATAAATCCCCAACCAAATGTGCAACCTGTAATCTACTTATTTATACTGTTTTTGAAGGAATTGCACATTCCTATGTCTATGCATATATCTCTTATGTGGGATTCTTTGTTCAGGCTTTATCATGGAGTCTACACAAAAACACATCAAAAAGTAATCATCCTTTTCTGATGCGTACAAAGAAGGGATCATGCACCGGAAAGGGAAATTATATTGGCTCGCTCCCATACAGCTAAGAAGAAAAGGTTGTATTTCTACAGAATAGTCTTCAACTAAAGAAATTGAATGGGAAATGTAGCCAGATTGTGATTTTAACATTTTAAATAAGATGAGCAGAAAAAGAAACACATCACAAACTACCAGGCGCTAATACTAAACAGAAGTGTGTTGCTAATCCCATAGAGTTGAAGGAAACATACCATCTTGTCATACCCTTGAATCAACCTTGTATAATCAACACTAGCACTGCTATTCCGATCTTTGGCCAATTTCCTTACTCCACCACCACTACTCTCCCTCCTCCTTGGACTTGGAGGCGAACCACTCCTGCTCCGCCGTCTCATACTCTCCCTATCCCTTTTTTCTCTGCCTCCTCTATCCCTGCTTCTACTTCTACTTGGCTTTCTGGAATCTCTATCTCTATCTCTATCCAGCTCTCTGCTTCTACTTGGCCTTGTGGATCGTCTATCCCTTTCTCTGCTTCTGGATCGATGCCTACGAGTGCTACTCCTCTCAGAAGCCCTAGAGATGATCTCATTGCTATCAGATTTCTTCTTGAGCTTGTTCTGAATGGATTGTAGTTGCGCTTGCTTGGAGGTCTGTGTGGCCCTAACGAAATTGCTGAGGAAGGAAGAAGAAGAAGACGAAACTCTGGCGGGATCGGAATCGGAAGTGGAGAAGCCGAGGCCTTGCTTGAATCGGGCGGCGCCACCGCCTTTGCGGCTGAGCTCGTCGTAGTAGGCCGCGGCTTTGTCTTCCTCCATTTCTTAGATGCGATACGACCAACAACAACCTCTCCTCCATCGCCGATCTCTAGTTCCTCTCTCTCTGCTCTGTATTGGGCCAGGCCCAAACCACTCCTACCTTGGGGCTTTGTCTCTGCTATGGCCCATATCATTACGACAGCACGAGCACTATACAAGTGAAAATTTGATGAATCAAGCTTTGGAGTTTGATGAGTTAAGGAATCATCCCCTATACCTATAGACAGTATAATCTTGAGAAAGGCTATATGTGATGCCAAGCAAATGCAGATGGAAGGAAAGTCAACGAATAATCAATTAAAGAGTGCTTTCAGAAAAAGCTGCCAAATCCACACACAATCTCATCTGATCCGATCCGATCCGATTCACAACTCCATCTCTCTCCATCCATCCAGATTGATTGATGGATGGATGGATGGATTGTACCATAATACAAAAAGCAAAAAGAATCAAATCAAATAATCCCCAAAAAGAGAAAGCAAATCAAATCAAACCCAATGTAATATATTTTATTAGACATGTATGTATTGGTGGCTTCAGATCAGTTATGTGGGCAGCTGGCTCTGGAATTTTATTTCGCCGCTGAAATCTAATGCTCGCAATTCTAGGAACCTGAGGATCTTTCACACTGCGCTCCTTAATTGAAACGGAGGTCCCAACGGCTACTAATTAATGACATTTGATTTCACCTACCAGTAGCTTTTTTAATATATTTTTAGATAATAAAAAAACAGCATCTCTAGTGTCTCTTTTCCTTTGTTTTTGAATTGGAATTAGATAAATTAACTGCAACTATATTCTCTGCATTTAAATTATATATTATTTTAATAATATTTCTATTTTTAGTTATATAAAATTTCTAAGAGACAATTAAAATGAGATAAAAAGTTTGTAAACCCCTTAAATTATTAAAAGTTTCAAGTTACTTACTATTATCCTTTTAACTTTTTAAAAATTCTGTTAACAATTTTTAAAAATGAAGAAAATACTCATATAATTAAAAAGATATTTTTTCTTATTTTTTTAAAAAATTATTATAACATAAATGATTTTAATATTATTTTTTTAGAAAATAAGTTCATTTCAAAAAATAATAAAAATGAAAAATGGTTTCTAAACATTAATTTTTTTTATTTTTAATATTTTTTATACTAAAATCACATTTTTATAATTTATTTTTAAAAATATTATGTTTAAATATATTTTTTAATATTTTAAATACATGAGTATCTTCGTTAATTCCAAAAAAGTTTAACATAACTTTCAAAAAAACTTAATGGAGAGAAGTAACTTGCAAGTTTGTGTGACTTAAAGGGTTTCACAAAACGCATTTGTCTTTCGAGAATATAAGTGAAAATCAATATTTTGTAACTTACAAGGTCAGATGACATGAATTTATAAATGAATTTTAACTGCTAATATCATTCGAGACAATGGATTAGAAAATGTTTTTTGTTAAAGTAGAGGCCCATGCGTATGAGACGTGAAGGGAAATAAGTCCGGCCCGATATGTACAATCCAGTTTTACATGGTATTAAAGCAGGTTGATTTGGGCATGTTTGTGGGCTCCCCGTGCCTACGCCCCCCTGTGAACTCCGATGCATATGCAGAAGTCCAATCCTGTTACGGTCCACGTGTAGTAGACTACAACGTGAGGGGAGTGTTAAAGTAGAGGTTCATGCGTACGAGGCGTGAAGGGAAATAAGCCCCACGTGTACAAGCATGAGAGTGAGAAATTAATCCCACATTAAAAGAACTGAAAATAAAGAGGGTGTACATAAAGGAAATGGTCAAACTCAACTAATGAACTTAAGCTTTTAGTTGTGGAGCACGGCCCGATATGTACAGCCCAATTTTACAATTTTTCCCTCTCTATTTCTAACCCGATTGTAGCGCCCAAACCAAATGGGCCTAATAGGCCCAAACAAAACTAGCCCAAATCCACATGAATTATGGAGAGTTCTCTACAGTCTTCCCGCCCGAGGTGTCCGAATTGCCCGAAACTTGCCAAGCAAGCCACCCAAGATTTTTATAAAGGTGTGAATATTTTATTTAGGATATTTTTGTAGAGAAATCTAGAGGCTCAATCCTAGCCATCTATAGTGATATGTAAAAATTAATCCTAACCGTTCATTCGGGTAGAGAACTAGTATAAATAGGGGTGGTGTCATTTGGCCAAACCACTCAAGCATTGTAAACACATCCACGTGTAATACAAAGAGCTCTTCTACACTCTCTCTTGTTCGTTATCTTCCTTGCCATCTTTTCGGGTTTTCTTGCTTTCCTCTTGTTCTTACATTATTTTATGTAGGATCAAGGCAGACTTAGGGCGTGCACAAAGAGTACTAATCATTGAGAGTACTAGTCCTCTCAATGACAGAAATAAAAATATATAATATTTTATCGCTTGGATTATTATTATTATTAGGTAAATATCAAAATGTGTATGCAAATGTGTTGTGTGGCTGTCCATTTGACTCAGAGCCTCTTTTCTAGCCATCGGCCCACAACTAGTAGTTGACTTTAATAAAATAGATTAAAACAATCACAATTAAAATAATAGAGTTCGAATCAATTATGAACTCTCAACCACAGGCTATATTTCATCATGCAAAAAAGTCAATTATAACCATATGCATCTAATTTTGTCACTGCACACACAATCTATGGCTACTCATTTTCACATAATAATAACAACTACAAATTTGTTACTTTAATGTCAATTGCCCAATTATTGTTAGTAGGTAAATTTTGACTGATATTATTAAAGTTTGGTTCGACTCAAGGACGATGAAAATCTATATTACTTGAATGAAATGTCTTATCCTTATATTTCGTGTATATATATGTTTTTTAAAAAGTTAGTTCATGATCTACCTATAGATTCTTTCCATTCCGTTCTCAGCAAATTTCGAATTCACAACATAAATTAAAATAAATGGTTCCACCTATATTAAAGATAATAAATGGGTCTTTAGATACATGAAAGCTAAAATTAATGGTTACCAACATGTTTTACACGTAGGACTTTTGTTTATGTAAAAATCATACATCAAATAGAAATATAAGTTCCCTTTATTTATATGTAAGAGTACTCAATTAATTATGGCAATTTTAACTGTGAAATTTTACTTAATATTTGCTGCTCAATGTTATAATATTACATCTAACACTTTGATTATACAGGCATGTTGGATTGAGATAATTATCTGAACATAAAACAAAGATAAAAGACATACTCAAGCAATTAATCCCAGACGAGAAATGGAGAAGAATGCATACATATTTTCGATTTCTATAATGTTGTGTTAAATATCGATTAAATAAGACGTACCAAGTTATAAACACATGGTGCAAAAATGTGGATAAAATAGCATAAACTATTGTCGATTAAATTATTACTGATAAAAATTATATATATTTCAAGTTGCATACTTATGACTTTCATTGCCTATACAAGTCTAAAATGTTGGGCCACAAACACAATGACTAATTAATAATTTGCAATTAAAACTTGCATCATCTTCTCCAACCCCAAAAAAAAGTCTCAAAATGTGTGCATATGATTAATCATTAATCACACAATTTAAAATAAAATAAAACACTGTTCTGATTATTAAACATGTAATATGTTAATTAGTGACATCCAAAAGGTGGAGGATAGGTAGTTACTATATTATAACATACTTAAACCTATGATGATGCCTAAATTTCAGGTCAAGACCTTGTTTGAGATTTGTTTATTACATCATTTCCTTAAATAAATATCTAATAAAATTGTGTATTTTGGCCTTATCTTGAATAGTCAATGGTTTGGTTCACATGCAACCCTTATCTTCTATGTTCACGAAATCTTCACTCAAACCCAATCATGAATTGACTCATTTATTATTATTACTAGCTTAGGTATTACTCATCATTCATTGAAGAGCATGTGTATTTTCTTGTCTTGTATTCAGGAAAATTATGTAATTTATGGAGACTTAATGAAACCTTTTGTTCTATAATTCATGATTGTCAGGTTTTCTTATCTTTATAAAGCAATGTATTTGTTGTTTTTAATGATCGATCAACTAACAGGGTTGCTCATCACTTGATGAGAGCAACTTTGTTCAATTTTGATTAAATTTTTAGGTGATGACATTGTCTTCGGGACTTTAAGAAATTTGTGTAATTAATAAATGTTTGGGAGATTAGTATATCATGTATTGGGTTTAATGTGTATGTAACTCTCCTCGTACCCCGTACTCTTCTGATGTGGCGCATGAACTCATGTGCGGAGTTCCTAACAATCTCTCCTCCATATTGTGCCTCATCACATCAGGTTGCTCCCCCTAAGCTCAAATCGCTATGCACTCTCACATGCTGGCACGTCAGGCAATCCTGGCCTGATCAATGATGGTTATTTGAATTCTACTGCCCTACATGGCTCGATCCACCGTGAGATCTACTTGAATGTCGGGCTAATGAGATATGTGCATACTGTTATCTGATACCACTTGTTGGGGAGAACCGGGTCTTACCAAGGAGTAACACACAACAACGAAATCTCATATAGACATTAAATCCCACTTATACAAAAAAAAAATGTGTCTATCATGTGAGATCTTGGATGTATTGTGTATATAAACTATTCTTATACACCGTACTGTTCTGACGTGAGGCCCAGACTCATACGTGGAATTCATAACAAGGTAAAGCCCCATAACCCGTTAGACCACTCTCAAATGGGCTCGAGAACGGAGCCTCATTTCCTCAGACCGCTAATCCTGAGTTGGGCCTAAAATATTGGGCCGTGTTCCCAACCCAACCCATGTTCTAATTCACTTGACGTATATAAACATATATAAACGTTAAATTTAAATTATACGATTAAACTAATTATTATTTAAATCATATGATTATGATGTTCCACAATTAAAGTTTCAAACAATTTAAATATATCTATCAAAATGTTTTGTAAATTTAATGAAATATTCAAATATGAATTTCTACACTATTATACTTTTTAAGTACTCGTGCTCATTTTATTTTATATATCTCTCACAATATTTGACAATTCCAAGGCATTGTGTTTCATTTTCTCATCGTGTAATCACACTTTTGTAGTTTAATAATATCCATGAAATGACGTGCCACCTTGTCTTGTTTCTCTACAATTGTAAGTTTTTTCTTCGACCGATATAATTAGGAATGACAAAAAAATTCAAATCCGACGGGTATCTGATCAATCCACCTTATTCAGAACGGGTGAAATTCGATGTTTTGCAGGTTTGGATCGAGTTCGAACTTTATGAATGGGTGCGGGTTGACCTATACTCGATCCAATTTCAACCCACACCCGTACAAATTTAAAATAATAATAGTTTATATATTGATATTATGTAATATAATTTACATTCTTATTAACTTTTTTAACAAAAAAGTGAAAGAACTAAATTTTTATTACCAACTCACAAAAAAAACGAAAATTAACGTAATATAACATATATTTATATTAACTTTTGTACTTGTATTGTAAAAAAAATTGATAGTTGAATCAATATTTGAATTTTTGAGTCGGGTTTCGAGTTACAAATAAAACCCGTACCCAATGGGTTTTCTGCGGGTCGAGCACCCGCTCACGATGAGTAGGTTTTTGCGGGTCGGGCACCTGTTCACGGTGAACGGGTTCGGGTTTGGCTAAACCCGGCCCGTTGCCATTCCTAATTATAATTCGAAAAAAATCAAACACACAAGATCACTGTTGGGCTTTCTTAATGGACCTAGATTAGATGTTAGTTTTGGGTTTCACACTACATTAACAAGCCCATTATAGATCATACAAGCCCATAATATGTATATGAATCGGCGATATTCCGAAGCCCATGGCTGTACATATATGGTCCAATACCCATTGTTTCAAACAGATACACGTAAAGTGGACCTTGCACTGGACTGGCCCAATCGATATGCGTCTTTTTTTTAATCATCAAAAAATTAAGATACATGTCAATTGGGCCGGTCCAGTCCAGTTCAATGTTGCAGGCCCAATAAACACTCGTCACATGGCCAACCGTAGTCAATAATTTAGATGATGAATTATTTTAGGGACGTCAAAAATCCCCGAATTCCACAACCATTTGATATTCTCAATTCCACGGGATGACATGTGAGACATGAATCACTGGACCGTTTCGAAGTTGTCTCGTTGTCATTTTTATAGAAAATAAAAAATCTCTAAATTTGAAGTAGACTAGATGTCATACCCGTTGCAATATTTGAACACGCCACGTTGTTATCCTTTTATTATTTATATCACGGAATTTTTTAGATCTAGTTTGTCAGAGACACAAATAACAACCTTAAATTATTATATTACATTTAAGTATTTATTTATTTGAGTCAAACAAAATAACAATAGCAAAATTCTATTACTAGAAAATAAAACATTTGCACACATAAAATAAGTGAATTCAATAAATAAATAAAAAGGTATGTGCCCATAAATCATTAAATTTTGGATTAATTACACTTTACGCATGCTAAAACGACCCGTTTTACACTTTACTATAACTATTGAAAAAAGTTTAATTATTAATATCGTGTTTTTGCATTTTGCTCTAACACCGTTAAATTTTTTACGAATTTTTTTAAGAGTATAATAAATTAGTTGTCATTTGATGAAATTTTAAACAAAAACTTCTTTCTTCAAAGTTGTTGATCTAAAAATTCTCTTCGATTTGATATACTATGAGCTCGAAACGAAACTCGTATGAGAGAGTTATGTCATTCGAAAGTTTCAATATGTTATTAATAATTAAATATATAACAACTCATGTTGAGCAAAGTGATAAGAAGCTCACACTAACATATGTGAGATTCTGAGCAAGGTGAAATTAACTCTTAAATTTTCATTTGTAAGTTTAGAATCATGCATATTCTTCGTTCGGTACTGAATTTGTAATTGGTGAACTGAATATAGTAATAGGTGACTCACATATATAAATGTTAAATGTACCCTCTAATATACATATTATTTATAATCAAGCATTGTAACTTGTTTTAAAACAAACAAAAAAACACCGTCGTGTAATTAAAAAATACAGTGTCAGTATCAGAAAATCTAGTTCAGATTTTGTTAATCTAATACAATGAATGATGCCTAAAATTAACTAAACGAATTAATTTGTTAATTACAGTATAATCACTCTTTAAAACAACCCAACCTTTTTTGTTTTGTATAAAATAAAGTAGGATTTTCAATGTTCCCACGAAAATTATCATTTGGGTTAAACAATTTTGTTGCTCACAAGCTAATTTAGATGAGCATATTTCTCAAAAAATCAATATAATTCCATAATAACATATTTTTAACTGTCCAGATATTTAGAATTATAATTGAAACAGAAATAAGGGGTAACAGAAAAAAAATGAAACTAGAAATATATTTTGCTACAATATGGTCTCTTGGCTGAAATTTAGCGTCTCTATGCTAGATTATGGTGGAAGAACCCGAGACGACTTCGGATATTATTTGAAAGAGTTGGGACCGAATTTTCCATTACGAAGATTCTGAAGGCTTGTGAGTTAAAACTCCTCTCGAAGCTTTCGATCTCACTCTTGGAAGACCGATTTACTCAAATATTTGTGAAACCAAGGTAACACATATAAGACAACAAAATATAAAAATTCAAGGGGAAAACGACCTAGATTGTAGGAAATAGATATTCGAAATGTATACGATATGTGGTCGCGTCATATAGTCCCAAGACTTACTTTCTGAACTCATATTGTTTTTTTATGGCGTATCTTATCGGTCACTTGCTCGAACTTGAGGTGGCGTGGAATGTTATAGTCGGAGTTTTGCCTGCTCTGTGGAATCATTAAGAAATCTACGATCCATCTATTTCTGTAATGTTTCAAGATTCACCCACCTTAGCAATTGCTAGGAGCTCTTTTTTTTGGACTTCTTCCTGTAATTTGGTACTGCACCACCCAAGGATTTGTTTATTCTGATGTTGATGGTGCTATCCAAAAAGAGACGGGTTGTTTTAGATTGGGCATTGTGACCAAGACCTCTGTCGAAATTCTAGTGAAGGCTAAAAGCGTTGGTGGGATGGGTGTGGTATACCCGACGGTGATATAGGCTCTTGTTATACGAGAGGCTCTATCATGGATTCAGATAATACATGCTCTCGGTTCGTTGTCGAATCTAACAATTTAGGGGTGGTTTTAGGGATAAAGTTATGTTGGACAAAGTTAAAAGGTGTTTTAACTTATAATTAGGTCAACTTGAGATGTGATTTTGGAATGTTAAGGCCCGACCTAGATTAATGTGAAACACGTTTATATAATCTAGGATGTGATATCTTTCCAACGGTATAAAACAAGCTCTAAACAGACAAGAGGTGAATGAGAAAGTTTGAACCTCAAAGATGACCACTTGCAATGGTGTTTTTGAGAAATTGGGTTGGAGTGTTTCTCAAAATTTGTGCACTTCTAGTATTCTCTTAAAAGTCACACATTCGAATACTACTAGCATTTCACAAGTTATATATAGTGTCATGCTTCCATGTACTTGTAAGAAAGCTCAAAGGTAAGATTATCTTTCGCGCTCAAGGGGTGCAAATAATTGGACCAACGTGCGATCTACGAGCTTGGACTTGTGTGCACCCGCACTACGTGGGCGATGCAAATGTTGCAAAAATTTGAGGGCGACGTAGATTACCGAATCTCAAATCAATAATATTTATCGTATTTGTATCGAGATATCGAATAAGTAAGGAGGACATTAAGATATACACATCTTTGCTGCTACCCTCCCATATGATATCTATATTTGGAAATTAATTTATGAAAATTGGTGTCATTTTCTTTATAAAGAAACAAACTATAGTCTGAAAACGACACACACATTATTGTCCGACCGTTTGGGCCCCAAACTATAATAATCATATACTGCCCAAATCAGGAAATTCCGGAATTGAACAAACAACTCAACTACTCATATTTAGATTTCGAAACTCCAACTTTACAATTCAAGAAACAAAAAATTATTAATTTTACCACCAAGAACAAGGAGTACTAGGAACAGGACTCGATGTCTCCGAGGAACATGACGAGCTCAGGCTCAACAGCTCCTCCAAATACTCTGCCCCCAAATCCTCCAAGACAACCACATTCCGATTCTGATTCTGGTTCTGATTCCGATTCTGATTCCAATTCTTGATCTTGATCGATCCCTCTTCGTTGATCCCCAGTTTAATGACCTTCCTCGACTTGTTCGGCTTCCGGCGCATCGAGTGCCTCTTCTTGAGCTCCATCACCGGCGAGCAGCCCTCCTCGCACCGGTAGTTTATGCTCTCGAGGCTCTCCCTCACCACCGCCGCCGGGAAGTTGAGCACGGCGGCGTCGCCCCTCATGGCCAGCGCCGCCTGGTCGTAGGCCATCGCCGCA